>JACEEZ010014762.1:110000-120000 GCA_016584305.1 Chionoecetes opilio
AGTAGTTCAATCTAGTAAAAAAAAGACTAAATACATGTTAGGGAAATGTTCTTTTTATGTATAGAGCATGACACAATGGGCATTTCAGTATAGCGTGGTGGTGGTTGTTTCAGCAAGCCTCGTGGCTGGGCTCCCTTCTGCTGCTGGGGGCGTGCCTAGGAGCCATGGTGTCCTCTGGGGTCATCAGCCTGGGCAGGAGGCGGGCAGTGCTGGCTTCAGCCCTCCCTCGCCTCATTGGCTGGATCATGATGGCTGCAGCATCCGATGTCTACATGATGTATGGTGGCAGGTAGGTGCTCCCTCATGGAGTGTGTATGTGTGTGTGTGTGTTCTGCATAGATAGGAATAAATATGGACTCCACGAGTACCTACAGTGTTGGTGTTTTTTTCAGATTCTTGACGGGTGTATCTGTGGGGATTGTGACTTCCGCTGCTCCAGTGTACATCAGCGAGGTGGCCCATTCATCTATCAGGGGCGCCTTGAGCTGTGTGGTGCAGTTAGGGGTCAACATGGGCATCTTCACAGTTGTTCTATTAGGTAAGTCAACACACATGGATGCACATGTCATTTACCGCCTGAACGGCTCGGTGGGTTAGAGCGTCAGGCACCATTCTGTGGTCCGGCGTTCGATCCCCGGCCCCGCTCATTCCCGGGGATTTTTCCACTGAGAAATTCAGGCGGTTGCTGTTCCCCTTGAGCAAGGAGATGGGGGTGTGTGGTGTGTGAGATCCCAGCATTACCCAAAGATCGGTAATATTGACCTCCAAGCTCATTGACCAACCCTTTTTTTTTAAGTCTTAAAATCGGCTTTCTAGGGACTGGCAATGAGCAGGCTTTTGTTCCCTTTTATTCTACCCTTGGCCAGTCCCCTATGTTGTAAAAATATAAATGAATAGATAAATAGATAGATAAATAGATGAATAAATTAATTAAATCTGCAATTTAAGTGTTAATGATGGCTTGTTATTTTATTACTAATATTTTCAAATACAGCTCCATTGTCCTTGACCTTCTTTCACATGTGCGTGTATGCATTTCAGGGACTTTTGTAGGGTGGCGGGGTCTGTCAGCCTTTGGGGCATTGACTGTGCTGGTGTATTTTGTGGCCACACTCTTTATTCCTAACTCCCCTGTCTGGTTGGTGTCCATGGACCGTCAGGATGCAGCCAGGGACGCCCTCACACACCTCCGTGGCTCTCACTACTGTGTGGAGTATGAACTTCAGCAGATCATCTCTACCAAGGTTAATCAGTAAGTATATGCATTAAGGTTTTGTATTGATATGTTGCTGTGATCCTGTAGTGCTCAGAATATTTCAGTATACTTGGAATGTTTTGATATGAAGTAATCAAACTTGTGGCAGGAATTGTCAGAAACAAGTACAGTTGTGACCTGCTTTAATGAACCATCTCTAAGAATTTCTGCATTACGAACTGTACCTATTAATTGAATTTGAAATCTACGAGGAATAAATAACTGTGATAAATGCAGAGCAGGGTTGTCACTCACCATGTTTACTCACCGTAAACACTGAGTGACAGCTGCACCAAAGAGCTGAAAACACTCCCTGAAAAATATCAAAAGAGGCATTTCTTTGCTTATAAAAACTAGGAATAGCTTGAGAAAGAAAGAAGCTCAGACCTAAATTGAAAGAATATACCTTGTCAACCTAGGCAGACCTACAGTTGGAAGGATCTAGTGAGGCAGCGTTCGTGCCTGGTGCCCCTTGGAGTCGTGGGCCTGGTGACGGTGGTGAACCGCTGCTCCGGCTACAACGCCATCATCACCTACTGTGCCACCTTCCTCCACCAGGCAGTGCCGGCAGTCAGTGAATACTGGGCAGCAGCCGGTGTTACCTTTATGCAGGTGTGTGTAGTTATCTTGAATATATATAACTTGATTATTTATTATTGTATTTGTTTCTATATAACAGGAACTACCTCGTGTAGGTCTCGCAGCCTCTTGCAGCTTCCTTATTTTCTTATGTTCTTATGTTGTTAACCTGAAGAGTGTCTATCCACCAGGTGATTTCCACGTTTGGAGCTGTTGTCTCTGTGGACCGCCTTGGCCGCCGCAAGCTGCTCATGGCCTCAATCACCGCCATGGGCCTGGCACTGGCAACCATTGCAATGTGTGAACTGGCTACCCAGAATGGCGCAGGTGGGTGCTAGTGTCATTACAATGGATTTCACCACTGTTTAGTATTTGAAACTTTTTATGCAGTGATACTTCAATTTGGTGGGCACAGTCAGGTGTAATTTCAAAGAGTATACGACCTCCTAAATTTTGGATGTGTCCACATTTGTCAAGCACTCATTAGCACACTCGTACATGAATGCATTGCTCACGTCTGCTGGGTCGCTGTTTATGGTCATTAGCCATACATACATTTTATCAGTTGTTTATCAGGGTGGAGCAGATCACTTTTTATTTCAGCAACACAGCACTCATGGTAGAAGCTCAGCATCATCTTGCCAAAGCAGGGAAATTAAGGGGAAGAATGTTCATCTAGTTCTAGGCATAGCCAAGAAAAAAGTTTGTAAAGAAGTTTGATGCTAAAGCCTTGGCAGATAGTGTTTGGTGAGGGTTCAGAATCAAGAAGTAAACTGTCTTTGTCTTATAGTTTGGTAGGATAAGAAAACTAAAGTCATGTGTAGATCATCATAGATTATGTGAATATTATCATTTGTTTGTTTTTTTTTTTTTTTTTTTTTTTTTTTTTTTTTTTTTTTTTTTTTTTTTTTTTTTTTTTTTTTTTTTTTTTTTTTTTTTTTTTTTTTTTTTTTTACTCTGTTTTACTTTATTTTTTATTTTCCTTATGATTTTTGGGGTTGGAATCCATTGAATTATAGGAAACCATGTCGATAATGATAACTTACTATAGTCTTTCTATTTTATCAAGTCACCTGTGAAAATTATCCATCAACCACCTTCTTGCTAGTGCTGTGAAGTGTGGGGCAGGTGTATCCAGCTTCTTTCCTGTGAATACAGGAGTGAGGCAAGGGTGCATCCTTGCCCCATCACTTTTCAACGCTTGTATGGACTGGGTATTGGACAAGGTTGTAGATCAAAGTGATTGTGGAGCATCCGTCGGCAACACCAAGATCACTGATCTTGTTTTTGCCGATGATGCAGTAATCTTTGCTGAGTCGCTGGAGGTCCTGGTGATGGCTCTCGAGGCGCTGCACGAGGAGGCAAAGCCTTTGGGACTTGAGGTCTCCTGGCTCAAGACCAAGGTCCAGGTATTTGGAGACTTACTAGATGAAGCAGTACAGTCTGTTCATGCGTGTGGCGAGGACATTGAGATCTTGGAAAGTTTTACATACCTTGGTAGCACAGTCCATAATGACGGCGGGTCACGTCAAGAAGTCTTACGGCGGATTGGCATAGCCCACGGTGTTATGGACTCGCTCAGCGGGAGTATTTGGCGTTGTCGGTACCTGTGCAGGAGGACAAAGATCCGGTTCTTCAAGTCGCTTGTGATCCCTGTCTTACTCTATGGTTGTGAGACATGGACACTAAATAGTGACTTGAAGAGACGAATCAATGCCTTTGGTAATAAGTGTCTTCGCAGAATCATGGGGTATCGCTGGGATGATTACGTGTCAAATCAGCGATTGCACCGTGAGACTGAATCGAGGCCTATTACCTGCATAGTCCGTCAGCGCCAACTTCGGCTATATGGGCATGTGGCACTCTACCCTGAAACCGATCCTTCCCATCGGGTTGTATCTGTAAGAGACAATCCAGCGTGGAGGAGGCCAAGGGGGCGCCCACAAGGCTCGTGGCTGGGGCAAGTTGATGTTTCTTGTCGAGAGCTGCTTGGTATGGGAAAGGAGCCTGCATGGGAACTCGCGCGTGGTGACCCCCGGGAGTGGCGTCGTAGGGTGGGCGAGGCGACGCGCCCCCCGGCGTATGCCCCCAATGATTGATTGAACCACCTTCTCAATTAGTAGAGTGGTAGTTTTGTTCCCCCACCCCCCCTTTGTGAGGGAGGTGTTGTTCGCTCACCATAGGGGGAGAGTAGGAATGTATAAGTATATAATTATAATGGTAATGGGTAGAAATTAAAGCAACTAAAGTGACTTGATACATTGGAAAAACTATAGCTGTATTCAGAAGCAAAAATAGTGATATGATATGTGGCACCCTTTCAGGAGGCAGCTGGGTTGCCGTGCTTGCTGCCGTGGTGTACGTGAGTGCGTACTCCATCGGCATTGGGCCCGTCACCTGGGTGCTGGTGGGAGAGATGTTCCCCCAGGCAGCCCGGGGCAAGGCCGCCGCCATCATCTCTGTGCTCAATTGGTTTTTGGCCTTCATCATCACCAAGACCTATTTTAGCCTGGAAACTGTCACAGGTATTGCAGGAACTTGTAGTCTGTATGCTAGTGTATGCCTATTAGGTCTAATTTTGGTGTATATTGTGGTGCCAGAGACGAAGGGCCACACCTTAGGAGAAATTGAAGCCTATTTCACTTACTCACGGCACTCTTGGGGAGTAACAAAGAACAAACGCAGTGTAGTGCTCAATAGTATCTTGGAACACGATACTGGAGCCTCAGACAGTTATAGTACTTTTCAATCTGAGTAGACACACACACACACTCTCTCGCTCTCGCTCTCGCTCTCGCTCTCGCTCTCGCTCTCGCTCTCGCTCTCGCTCTCGCTCTCGCTCTCGCTCTCGCTCTCGCTCTCACTCTCACTCTCACTCTCTCTCTCTCTCTCTCTCTCTCTCTCTCTCTCTCTCTCTCTCTCTCTCTCTCTCTCACTCTCGCTCTCTCTCTCTCTCTCCCCCCCAAACTCCATTTATAGTCTTTTTAACCAATCACTTTGATGTAGTTTTCTCAGTGTGCAAGGGAATTTTTACTATAAATGACACGAAAACTTTCTGCAAATGAAACATATTCTCAGTAGTTTACTTTACAAATACTATATTCTCATTGTTTCTTTTCAAGTGGCACTGTTTTAAGTGTATGTCTGTTGGTAAAGACACTTCCCAAACTACCAAATCAAATTGAAATCATATATACTAGTAGATAAGTGACTGATGCTAGATTCCACAGAGGCTTCACATTGCCCTGGGCCACAATTACCTTTTGAAATCCCGTCAGTATGCCCTTCCAACAGACATAGGACTCAGGCTAGTAATTCATAATTCGGAAATAAATCATTTCTTTTTTCCCCGCACCGGATTCGAACTGATACTACACCAGATTTTGCACCTCAACACGGGCGCGTTAACCATTTATGTCAATAAGAACGTTCCACTTGACCGAGTAGTTCTGGTGTGTTTATGTTCATTACAGCGGTACTTGGTGTATGTTCTACCGAGGTTGCTCACTTTGAAAATTAGAGAATAGCACTGCCTTATACACTGAATTATAATGTATAAAGTTTCTTATCGATGTGTACAAAAATATATAGAAGTGTTCAACAATATTAAAACTACAAGTTTATCACAAATATCATGAAGAATAGTATTTGTGGCATATGAGCCAGACAGTCTTGATTATTGAGTGAGAAACGGTAATCATTTGTTGTACTCTTCAATATGCGTGTTTATGTGTAAGTACTCAGATCTTGATTTTTTTTTTTTTTTTTACATCTTGGCCTATAGCGCCTATAGGCAGTGACCTCCAAGGGTAGAATGGTATGCCCTGGAGGCTCACTCGAGGGTTGTGATGGTTGACCCTCGCCCGTGGTGGCGCAGGCAGGATTTTTATAGTGATGGCTGTGATTAGAGGCTCATGCCGCCCCCCTGTGTCCTCTGATGCACTCGCAATCGTAGGTAGAGTTAATGGGCAGGGCATGTGGGTGTTCTTAGGCCACCCGACAGTGCAGAAATATTTTAAGTGGATTTATGGGTCTCACTCGGGATCAAACTCGGGTCTTCGAAAACGCCACCCGTTGACGCTAACCACTCTGCTACCGCCTCCCCATAAAGTGTGGGTGTAGGATGCTCATAGTCTTTAGCATTCCATTTAGATTGTCACATTGATGAGCCACAAGTTTAGCTCTTAAGGACATAAAACACTCACTATATATATATTGGTTGTAGTATGAATTCTGTTAATCATCAATAACCTGATTTTATGTACAAAACAGGGCAGGAGGATTCCGTCTCAAGAAATAAGAGATGTATATATGTTAAGGCGGTAACTAAATCGGTCACATCCAACGAGGCACTTGTACAGTAAACCCTCTCTAATTTGAACTAATTGGGAGGAAACCTAGGTCGAATTAGCCTAAAATCTGAATTATCCGATGGTTACCTCTAGCCCACCACACAATAAGAACTTACTGAAACATGCCAAAACAGCACAGATTGTAGTACTTGTACTCACCAAAACCATCATATATCTGGTCACGCTGGGCGGTCACGGCACGCACGGCATGGGAGAGGTCGGACTCACACTATTAAGGCAAAGGATAATTCAAACTTCTGTTCAAATTATGGAAACTTGTTGAAAAGTTCTAACTGGCTGAAACAAATCGAATTATCCGAAGTTCGAATTAGAAAAGGGTTTACTTATTGTATGACTTTCTGTGCCACAAAAGACAAAAGACCAACATTCCAGACTTCGTAACATTTTTTTATAGAAATCATGAAATAAGAATGTGCCATCCTTCAGAGGCTGCTTTACAGGAGCATGTAGGTGTATGCTGAGGGGGAGGAGCCAAACAGGTCATTTGCTCCTCTCTGGATCAGACTTTGTAACCGAGGGACCAGGAATACTATGATATTGAATAGCAATTATGATAGTGAGAGTATATCCCTTTGTGTCCTTGCAAAAAAAATGATAAAGGGAACCGGACGCTTTAGGGGTCCCATATACGTTTCAATAGTTTTTGTTCGAGCTCTTGCATGCAAGGAAATTTATAGTGTAGACAAAGAGGTATATTCAAGAACTTTGTGCCACCCAATGCCTCGGAAGACTACATTCAAGAATCATCGTGTACATACGATGCATCAGGTTGTACTGCACTTCCCTCTGCTCTTATTATGCATCACATTTCTTCCCAAACCATTGCAAGCGAGTTTTTAACATAACCTAAAGTAACATACAGTAGAAGCTTGATATAATGGAACTCAATTTAGCGGAAATATCAAAATTCCGTTATTCCATTTAAAAAAATAAGATATAGCGGAAAATTCTGCTAAATGAAAAACTTTCGGTGCCGTTTTGCTAGTGGCTGCCGACCCACGCGTTTGGGTAGGCTTAGGGGGCCATACAGACCACTGCAGAAACAGGATTTACCTGAAACGCCCTTGATTTTACGAAGAATGCTGTTATATTGAGCTATATAAAGAGCTGTATAGCGTAAGTTCGATTTATCAGAAGTGGTTTTGGCCGAACTACTCCGTTATATCGAGTTTCTACTGTACATATATTGTGAATACAGACGAGCCATATTAAGATCAAATTATGTCTGAAAAATAAAGATTATATTTGGACTTGTCTTTTATGAACCTGTAACAGTTGTCTTCCAAATGTAGAGTTGTGGGGAAACGGGGGAGTCTTCAGGCTTAAGAGTACTTGTTCATGTCCATGTGCGTACACAGCATTATTCAGAACCACGGAGGGTGTACACCAAGGCTCTGATATGATTCTGTACATCAATAGAATTATTAACCTTGTGGAGTTGTGCTGCATTATATATTTTTGTTGGGGCCGCACCCATTATGGTGCCGAGCTGCTTGCCTTGACTTTAGACTTTTTAGAGAGACTGAATAATAAAGAAGGTAGGCTGCGTTGAAAGATATTGTGATGACTAAGAAGGGATAAAACACTGGTCTCGATAACATGTTACTGTTATAGAGATTCAATTTGATAAAACTTAACGAGCTGTAATATATTTTCTTAATGGGTGCCAATGGGGAGGATAAATAAAGTCTGCGTGGAGCATTCAATGAAATGTCTTAAGAAAATGTCGGCAAAGTAAACAGTCACATTGAATTACAATGAAATTAATTAAAATTTATATTTTTCTAAGCCTTTTTCAAGTTGCCTAAATAGTTAATTGATCTCGTACCGTATTCATATTCGTGGCGTTGAGGTACCGAAGTGCATTTGTTATTGTCCTTCAGATAGTTGCCAGGTGCCAGTGTTCACTGAAGGACACATCTAAGCAGGATAGAAAGTAGTAGTGTTAAAGATATAAAGATCACGGAGATGCAGGAGGTGAGTGAGCAGGGCTGACTGGTAGTTACAGAGCAGTGGCGGAAAAAGGGGTGTAAAAATAGGGAGGGGCACTCGGGGGGCCACAGGTACTATTGTTACGAACGCGCTCCTGAAGATCAAGATCAAGGTGTGGTGGAGAGACACGAGGGGGACACGAGGAGACGCCGCGAGAGTCGGGTGAGGAAAAGATGTCCGGCAGGTGCCGCCCAGAGGAGACGGCGCTCGCCAGGGAGCAGGGAAGGGCTACGGTGGTTTCACAGGCGAGCCAAGGGTAGAGGTATCGTTCCCTGTGGCTAACGGCGCCTTGGTGAAAGGTAGCAGCCGGCTGTGTTCGGTGGGCGTGCGTCGGGCGGGGCCGTGAGGATTAACCAGTGCCGCCTCTTCCCGCCGCCCGGTGGCTTAGTGTGGTGACTCTGGTATTGTATTAGACGCATAACAGTGACTGCAGTGATAGTGGAGGAACATTTGTGGCTGCGAGAAGTGACTGGGCCTATTCGCGGGGTGGGCGTGAGGCTGTCTCTGTGTAGTACAATATAGTCTGAAACAGGATGTGATTGTGTTATTCCGCTTGTGCCTGTGTGTGTGTGTGTGTGCCGTGGTGGTGATGTGCCAGTATGGGGATCCCGTGCTCAAGGCCTAGGGGTATTCATTGTTTTCGGTCCTGGCCAAACACATAGCCGGACTCAGCCCCTCATTCCCACGTGTCTGAGGCCAGCCCGAGCGTGGGAGGCAGGTTAGTTGGGCGGCTGTGGGAGCGGGTTTGTAACACTATATATGGGGAGGGCGGCACCATAGTTTTCATTATATATATATATATATATATATATATATATATATCTATCAATATATAATAGCGTGCAGCCTCTGGCCCCTTTGCTTTTGGCTCAGTTCTTGCGGCTGGAACGTGGCAGCGAGCCACGTTCCAGCCAATTAACTCATTACGCGAATTACTCATTAAGGGCTTGTTCTACGCTAAAAAGTTTGTTTCACAGACCCCCATTGATTTTGACAGCACTACTTGCATGTCAAATTTCAGCTCAATCCGACAATAATATGGAGTAGTTTACGCTAATTACTCATTAAGGACTTGTTCTACGCAAAAAGTTTGCTGCACAGACCCCCATTGATTTTGACAGCACTATGTACTTGCATGTCAAATTTCAGCTCATCCGACAATATTTAGGAGTAGTTATACACTTTTTGGCTTAAACTTGGTTCCACGGGTCTTATGGTAAGAAGCAGCTCGCTTCGCTCGCTGCCAATTATGGATGCATTTGTTGCATCATGATGTTATTATAAATTCATTATGAGTAAAAAAAAAATAATGAAAACTGTTGGTTATTTTTTCTCAGTATGATACACATTTATTTAGTTATTCAAATGAGGGGCACCGTCCTGAAATGGGGGGCCACCACCCTAAAGGGGGGAGGCACGTGACCCCCCAGGCACCCCCCATAGTTCTCGCCACTGTTACGGATGTGCCGGTGTCGGGCAAAATCTGTCAGCTCGCACGTCAAAATTAGGGTCGGTACCTTATTCACCCTTCCTTTTCTCTTTCTCATAGCATAAATGGAGTTCGACATGGGTCAAAACAGGAACACTAGTCTCTCATGTTGATATATCTCATCTCACTCATTATTCCACGTTATTTGCGCAGATAACTACTGTTCACTCACTGAAATATCAACATGAGAGACTAGAGTTCCTGTTTTGACCCATGTCGAACTCCATTTATGCTATGAGAAAGAGAAAAGGAAGGGTGAGTAATTAAGGTACCGACCCTAATTTTGACGTGCGACAGATTTTGCCCGACACC
>JACEEZ010014762.1:125000-130000 GCA_016584305.1 Chionoecetes opilio
TTTCACTATTATCATTGTTGTATACTGTATTCATATTATTTTTTGATCATTATTGTCATCATCATCTAATTAATATCATTGTTATTATTACTATTATTATCATTATTTTTATCATCATTAATATTATCATCATCATCATCATCGTCATCAAGGCGGTAATAACTTCTCAGCAAAATAACTAATTCGGAGTTGAAGTTATCTGCTACATCGCGTGATTTTAGGACGAAGATGAATCTCCGCCGCTAAGTAATTCATTATATCTCATTAAAGAAAAAATAATATGCATACAGGAGGAAACACAATTCTCTAAAACAAGCATGCTGGATTGTCATTTTATAATCGCCTTAATTCATCCTAACCAGGTAGGTAGTTAGAGAAGGCCTGACATTTCAAAGCATCTTCGTCATAAGTAATTTACGAAAAAAGTAAATTAGTGGGATTCTTAGGTTATATGTTGAGAGAAATTAAAGTATAGAAGTAATGAAAGCACTACGAAGGGTTTGCATTATAGCTCCAACAGTAACAAATGACGAGGATACTAAATAATCGAGACGTAAATATACCTAAACTAAACTAAACTAGACTAAATAAAAGAGACGTGGATACTAAATAATTGCCAGAGGTCTGATATTCAAGCTATTATGAGTTACGAGAGTCCAACAGCGTGAAAACTTACTCGTCAAGGAAGGGTTGGTGGTGGGAGGTGGCGGAGGTGGCGGGGAGGAGGTGGGTGCAGAGGGGCGTGGGTGAATTAAAGGGCGCGGCGTTGACCTCCTCCCGAGACCTGAGACTGCCGGGGGAGGAGCAGAGTGTGTGGGTCTCAAGGGGGGCCTGAGGTAGAGGGGACGGGAGAACGCAACTGAAGGAGGGGAGGAAGGGGTTTGTGGAGGGACTGTAGGAAAGGGAAGGGAGAACACTGATGACGAAGGGGAAGTGATGGTGAAGGAAGGATGAGGTGTAGGAGTTGGTGAAGGATGAGGTGTAGGAGTTGGTGAAGGATGAGAAGCATATGAACGAGGATCAGGTAGTTGATAAGGACGAGCAAGGGTATAAGGAGGAGGAGGAGGAGGAGGAGGTCTTGAAGGAGGAGGTGGTGGAGGAAGACGAGGAGGAGGAGGAAAAGGAGGAGGAGGTGGTGGAGGAAGACGAGGAGGAGGTGAAAGAAGAGTAGGACGTAAGGACTTCTCTCTATTAAAGGGGACGCGGGAGGGTGTTAACTGACTTATTACTTTTTTTGGGTATAATCTACTACGAGAAGAGTCTTTGTTAAGTGTTGGGGCACTTGGGTGAATGGGCAGCGTGTTGGGCTGGGGGAGGGTATGTAGCGTGTTGGGCTGGGGGAGGGTATGTAGCGTGTTGGGCTGGGGAGGGTATGTAGCGTGTTGGGCTGGGGGAGGGTATGTAGCGTGTTGGGCTGGGGGAGGGTATGTAGCGTGTTGGGCTGGGGGAGGGTATGTAGCGTGTTGGGCTGGGGGAGGGTATGCAGCGTGGGTGTAAAGGGGGCAAGGGTTGTGGGGCTCCTTAAGGGCACGTGCACCATCCTGCGGTAGTGATCGTAAGGCGGCCCCGGCGTGAGGCTCCGGCGGCTGTCCATCAGAAGCCGCCTTGGGTACGCGACCTTCCTCCTCCTGACCCTCTTGAACAAACGGCCGCCTGAAGAAAAGGTTTATGTGTATTCAATTACTCTTATAAATGTTTCGGAGGGAGATGCTATATAGAAAATATTCTCTTCTCTCTCTCTCTCTCTCTCTCTCTGCTCTCTACGCTCTCTCTCTCTCTAGCTCTCTCTCTCTCGTCGGGTGGCCTGGTCGTAGAGCGCTCGGCTCGCGTGTAGCGACCCTGCATTCGTCAGCGGTTCGAGTCCACCAAATTCGTCCTGGTGTGGTGGCGCTTTGTATAGTCAATAACCTTGTAGTTGGTACTTGCAAGTGTCTAGATAGGATCAAGTATCTTATCTTTATCTCTCTCTCTCTCTCTCTCTCTCTCTCTCTCTCTCTCTCTCTCTCTCTCTCTCTCTCTCTCTCGTCAGGGTGGCCTGGTCGGTAGAGCGCTCGGCTCGCGTGTAGCGACCCTGCATTCGGTCAGCGGTTCGAGTCCACCAAATTCGTCCTGGCGTGGTGGCGCTTTGTATAGTCAATAACCTTGTAGTTGGTACTTGCAAAGTGTCTAGATAAGATCAAAGTATCTTATCGTATCTCTCTCTCTCTCTCTCTCTCTCTCTCTCTCTCTCTTCTCTCTCTCTCTCTCTCTCCTCTCTCTCTCTCTCTCTCTCTCTCCTCTCTCTCTCTCTCTCTCTCTCTCTCTCTCTTCATCCACCTGGTTCATCCATTTGGGTTCATAGCAACAACAAGAGGTCTCCATACCTGCCGAACCGCCTTTCTGCCTCATCGCCTCTGCAATGCTTTTAGACACAACTTGCTGAGGCTGCAACCTGATCCTGAGGGAAGGGGATGCCTGGCGAAGGCGGGGGCGAAGGGCATGGCTAATCTTTGCGATGCTTCCTGTGGTAGTATTCCTAGTCTTCATGTTGTTGCCATCACCTGCGTTACTGCCACGATCCTGCAAGGAAGGAACAAAAATTCTTCTCTTCCTCCCCCCTACTACTTCCGACTATCCCATCTTGCTATCTTTTAATTTTTTCTTTTGATTCAGTTAAGTTCAAGTTTTACGTAACGATAGGCTACAAGTGTCCAGCCAGTCACGTGCCGGAATGACTGGTGACCCAAGTCTCTTCTTGCCTCGTTTGCCTGCATGACGAGGCGAACGGGGCAACTTGATAAAATTCTTACCCTAGAATCGTCTCCCTTTTTTACAGTCGTCTCTTAACCGTTTTCCCCAAATCTATCACACGAAGCCTCCTGTCTAACCTGCATCTTTTTTTCCCTCTTTTTTTTCCTATTGCTTTCCTTAATTAAGAAAAAAGCACGGGCTAAGTAGAAAGCCCGTCAGAGTGTTCGGTATTCATAAATGTTAACGGGGGGGGGGGGGGGGGGGGGGGGTACGAGGAAACAAGGGCAGCACACACATCGACTAACCTTTGCTGCCTTTGTCTCGGGCGTGTCTGATACTGGGTGGGCGGCAGCCGATGAATGGTGTGGGTTTGCATGGGTCTTGGGTGGCTCATGTGGGTAAGGGTTCTTGAGGGTGGCAGGAAAGGGACGGGGGTGGACGAGAGGTGTGGAGGTGGTGGAAGAGGGATTGGGAAAGGGACGGGGGTGGACGAAGGGTCTAGAGGTGGAAGAGGGATTGGAAGGAAGGGTGGTATTGAAGGAGGAATGGGTTGATAAAGAGGGCTTGGGGATGGTGGAGAAGGGGGAAGGAGCATGGGACGTCTTGGTTGTGGGGAGGCTGAGGCTGTGGGAAGTAAAAGAAGCCTTGACATTGGAGGGAAAGGGGCGGAGAGGGGTGCGGGGCTTATAGGTGGTGGGGAGGGTGTGGGAAAGGTCTTTGATGTATATAAAATTCTGCGTCCCTTTCATGAGCCTGGCACGGATGTCGTTGATTTTGCTGCTGCTGTGGTAAACTCGTATCATTTTGCCAAACCTTTCCTGTTGGAGAAAGTACATCATGTCATCTCTTCCTGTATCTTTCTCTTGTTCCTCTCTCTCTCTCGCTCTCGCTCTCGCTCTCGCTCTCGCTCGCTCGCTCGCTCTCTCTCGCTCTCTCTCTCTCTCTCTCTCTCTCTCTCTCTCTCTCTCTCTCTCTCTCTCTCTCTCTCTCTCTCTCTCTCTCATCAACATCAATGTCGTATCATCATTTCATAATTCTCTCTCTCTCTCTCTCTCCTCTCTCTCTCTCCTCTCTCTCTCTCTCTCTCTCTCTTCTCTCTCTCTCTCCTTCCCTCTCTCTCTCTCTCTCTCTCTCTCTCTCTCTCTCTCTCTCTCTCTCTCTCTCTCTCTCTCTCTCCTCTTTCATCATAATACTAGTTGTGTAAGAATTAGGAAACACTAATAATGAAAACAAGACTAATTGTCCATGGCAGCAACCGCTCAAATGGTTTCCTCGGGGTCACTTCCCTCGGCCCTTTTCTTCAGTTTATGCGGTCATCACTTCATACCCACCGCCACGATAAATCCCCCTATCGATACAAATGACGTATAACCTACGGGCACTTAGATAGCCCATGTCCCTCCTGAAGGTCAATTGTAGAAAAAAGAAAAAGAAAAAGACTTTCCTGAACCCACAGATAAAATAGGTCAAATTTGTACCAATGAATCAGCACAGCATTTGTCTATATTTAACCCCTTGAGGCCCAGAGCGTAATTTCATTGTAATTTGGGTACCATAAGACGATTTTTAGTAACTATAAGCAATATTTTAATAGATATGACCAGTTTAATAGCCTTGTCCATTAGCTAATTTGGTTTATTTAAATACTTTTTCGTAGTTTTATGGCTGACAACAGACGATTTTTTATAGCAAAGGAAAGATCTAGGCGTGATGGGGTTAAAGTTATCTAAGTAGTCCACCCTGCTGACCTAAATAAGCCCTTGGTCACGCCCCTGTCGAAGTGCAGATCGCTGAGGTCGCCGCAGCATCCCTCTCCACGACATTGTAATCATATTCAATCATTGCCGTGTTTGTTGGCGGAGGGTGAAGGTAAGTAGGGGTCAGAGGGCACCTGGGACGCCTCCTCCATCGCGCCACGCCGTAGGCTGATAGGAGGGGCATGTCGTTAGCTCCCTTTGACGCAACAGCTAAGTGGCAGACCAACACGACGCGACCTTGGCGGAGGGAAAGGTGCCCGTGGGAGAAGGAGAAGGAGGAGGGAAAGTAGATCAAAAGTGTGAGGTGAAGGACGAAGGTTAGCATAGAGAAGGAATCTGGCTCCTATGGTTTTTTTTTTTTTTTTTTTTTTTTTTTTTTTTTTACGTTGGAGCTTATAGCGCCTGTAGGCTATTTTTTTTTTGAGGGCTTGACGAGGATTATATGAGAATTATATGAGAATTTACCACAATGAAATAGAAGTGGTAGGTGGTGGTGGTGGTGGTGGTGGAGTA
>JACEEZ010014762.1:132500-140000 GCA_016584305.1 Chionoecetes opilio
ATGTTAAATGTGTCGATAACAATTAGGAAGACTGTACAAGATATAGGCTACATCATGAGAGAGAGAGAGAGAGAGAGAGAGAGAGAGAGAGAGAGAGAGAGAGAGAGAGAGAGAGAGAGAGAGAGAGAGAGAGAGAGAGAGAGAGAGAGAGAGAGAGAGAGAGAGAGAGAGAGAGAGAGAGGGGAAACGGGAAAAAAATATATACATTGTCGAAAAAAGGTAAGAAGAAGAAAAATAAGTGGTGACAATCTTAGTAAACAGGATGTTGACAATGATGATGATGATGATAATGATGAACAGGTAGATGAGAAACATGACAGAGACGCGTAATGAAATAAGCTCACAAAATAGGATGGATGAAATTCCTATCATTTAATCCTATCTCTCTCAATTTAACCTCCAGGGCCTACTACCATCACACCCTTGGAGGTCACTGCCTACAGGCGCTATAGGCACAGATGTAAAAAAAAAAAAAATAATAATAACTCACAGCAAATATATATCTTGTGTCAGGGTTGTTTATTTTTTTTATTTAAATTTTTTTTTTTTAAATCTGATTTATTTGATTTAAATCGGATTTATTTGATTTAAATAATTTTTGATTTTATTAATTTGATGTTCTACATGAAATCTAACTACTACAGGATATTATTTAGCATATTTATAACTAAAAAGAGATAGGCTGGTCCAGGCTGCACTGATGCTCGCGAAAACACATCCAGACAGGCCCTGTCCCATTCGTGGTTCATATTGGCTGGGGGATCAAGTGGGCGGTCTTTATCGTCCTGCAAGCTATACTCCCCAACCCCCAAGACACACCAAATGATCAAATTATTATTAACTTGACCTCCAGTAATAACCTCCTAGCTGGCATATGAAAGGTTATCATTCTGTCTGTGATGAGAGTCAGCTACACAAAATATTGCCTGATTTTGCTAAATCGTACTGTTCGGCCTAATTTTTCATAGTCATCCTTGCTACTGGAAGTCAACCGGATTCAATGGGATTTTTGTTGTACGTAGTAATAATTACTTCGGCGGTTAAACAAGATAATTATATTTTTTGTTTGATAATTAATCATAATGCATATTAAACTTTGGTTAATATCACTTTGGCTTTTTATAAACAAAAGTAACATGCACATTCAACTTTTGGTTATAGTAGTGCGGCTTTTTGTACAGTACAACAAATATATATATATATATATATATATATTATATAATATATAATATATATATATATATATATATATATATATATATATATATATATATAATATATATATATATATATTATATAATATATATTATATATATATAATTGAGAAAAAAAGATTTCTGCTATGAAAACAACCACATGGCAATTTGCTATCGAAATGTGCCACAGTGGATTCCCAAGCAGCACTAATTTAGTCTCATTATGATATAATTATACTACAATGATACAGTTGGTGTTCATAAAGCCCATTTGCTTAATTTTCCTTCTTTCCCCTCTCGTTTTCAAATAATGATAAGGTTTTGATTTAAATCGGTGATTTAAAAAAAAGAATCATTTGATTTTAATCATGATTTAAATCAGTGATTAAAATCAACTTGATTTAAATCAAACAACCCTGTCTTGTGTTGCAGTACTTACCGATGGCTACGAGGACGAAGACGAAGACGAGGACGAGGTGATGACGCTGCCTACCAACCCTCCACCCACGCCTGTACCACTCGGGAGCAACAGGAGACATCACAAGGGCTTGATTAAGGAGTGATCGCGAGTCCCACACCCATCTCTCAATCTCCCAGTAAGCAGCTAGGTATGTACTACCACGTGTAGGTCTCACAGTCTCTTGTAGCTTCCTTATTTTCTTATGTTCTTATAGGTACCCACACACACTTCCTATCGCACCCACTCACACGTAAAACAATAGTTGCTTTATAGATGTGAGTGTATGTGTGTGTTTGTTTGTATGTGTTACCGTGTGTTGTAGTACGTTAAGAGTCTTCAGCACACATTAAGGCCTCTTACCTGCCGTCAGACGTCTTATACCTACCTGCGCCCCACCCTTCCCCCCATCTTCCACCTCTGCGCCCCACTCTTCCCCCCATCTTCCACCCCTGCACCCCACCCGTTCCCACCCCTTCCACCTCCCACCTCTTCCCCTCCCACTAACAAGCCCCTCCCCTCATGCCCTATACACACACCGTCCCTACATACCTATATTTTGCCTCGTCTTTTTCTATACTGTCATTTGTTACGCTGTAGGAGTAGTAGTAGTAGTAGTAGTAGGAATAGGAGTAGGAGTAGTAGTAGTAGTAGTAGTTGTAGTTGTAGTAGTAGTAGTAGTTGTAGTAGTAATAGTATAAGTAGTAGTAGTAGAAGTAGTAGCAGTAGTAGTAACCCTGACACATGTTAGTTACACTTTATACCTTTTCTTGTGATTATTGTGGGAGCTACTTTTGTCGATTTTACTTAAACACACACACACACACACACACACACACACACACACACACACACACACACACACACACACACACACACACACACACACACACGCACACACGGATTGGGCAACAAGCGGTCAACCATCACCACCGCCATCGTCATTATCAACATTTATCTCAATTTTCATTATGGATAAGTGCCAATGAGATTCAGGTCATGGCTGTTCTTTTCTTTCTTTCCCTTTTGCAAATTGAAGGGTGAGGAGACCTAGCTGATAGATAAGGAGGAGGAGGAGGAGGAGGAGGAGGAGGAGGAGGAAGAGGAGGAGGAGGAGGAGGAGGAGGAGGAGGAGGAGGAGGAGTGGAAGAAAAACAATTAGATGATGATAATGATGGTGATGATGAAAAGAATGAAGGAAAGAAAATAACTTGGGGAAAGAAAAAAAAATTGATGATATTGAAGAGGAAAAAGAAGCAAAAGAACAAGAACAAGGAAATTTTTTTTTTTTTTTGTGATGGTGATAATAATGATGTTGATGATGATGATGATTAAGGAGAAGAAAGAGATGAAGAAGAAGAAGAAGAAGACCTCTATCTTGACCGCACTAGCCACTGATCACCAAGCGAGGTCACCACCACCACCACCACACCACACCACACCACCACCACCACCACCACCACCACCCATTAGTAGGTTATCCATTTCTGTACTGCATCCATAGGTGGTCAGTAGCGAGTGGCATGAACCCCCAATAATGGTAAATAGGTGATGTTGGTAGTGGTGATGGCGCTGGGGGGTGGTGGGTGGCAGGGTGGGTGGCAGGGTGGGTGGCAGGGTGGTAGGGGCAGAGTCCTCCGTCAGTGCAAGAGTACCCCCTGTATCGCATTGAGGCCGTGGATGACGCGACTGGCGGCTGACGGCGGACTTCTCTCTCTTTTCTCTCTCTCTCCTACACACATTTCTCTTGTTTAATTTTCCCTTTGGTGGTTGATCCTCACACACCTTATATACAGTATACATTAACTCGTCCCCTCATCCCTCTGCGTGCCTGCAATGGCTTTGGGCGGGAGCTGCATGTGTGGAGGGAGGTTAAAGGGCCAAGGGAGAGTCAGGTTAGGGCAGGGAAGAGGCCGATGGGCGTGTCAGGGTATCAACTTCCGGTGACGAGTTGATACATGGTCCTCAATTTTTCACTCAGCGTCGTGCGATCCCTGTTTGCGTTGGTGCGCGGGAAAGAGCCGAGCCGGGCACTGCGCATCGCTCAGCCTGGGGGAGGGGGAGGAGTGGGGGTTGATCTGCAGGAACTCAGGCTATATACGTCACGAAACAAATTCTTGAGTTGTTTCTAACCGTAGTAGATATATAGATTGGGGTTAGCCTGGACGCAGTGACAAGTGGGAGGCGCGACAGTGTGGGGAGATGAGTGCAGGGACTCACGGTCATCAAGAGAAGTAGGACAGGGTTGCATGCAGCTGGAAAACTGGCAACAGCAGCTTTGTCAGGACAGAGCACGAGGAGGCTTGCAGCTCGCGTGAGTGGTCATACAGCTCGTTCTGTCCGTCTGGTCAACACCGCTTCGCGCTGCCTCCCTACATCCCCCTCGACGCATCACCTTTGCAGCACACTCTTGCGTCTTTCTCATCGACTCTAAGGCTATGAAATATCTGTAGCCTCGGTATCTGGGAGTCAGTCATCAAGCGCGGGGGCATCGCTCCCTGCATGGATATCCTCAGCATGGAGGCTCTCATCTCCAGGCGGAGGGCGAGCCTTGCCCTGGCCCTCCTGCCGTGCCTGCTGCTGTTGCTGCTGCTCGCGGCTCCCGCCATGGCTGGAGCGTCCAAGACTTTCCTGGCGGGCGCCAACAACAACTTCAATGCTCAAGACCAGTGAGTCACTCCGTCACTGCCACAATGCCGTGTATTTCAGAAGACATTGTGTACGTCAGCTGACGTGTAGAGAATCAGTTACTTTGACGCGCAAATCATGATCAAAGATTTATTGGCTGAAACGATGTCACAATGACTTAAGCACGTTCTTGTTCAATTGTTCTCGTTCAATGCACGTTCTTGTGGCGGGGGCTGTATTTTACGTTTTGTGGTGTTTCGTGGGGTGCATGGGGAGGTGATCGGCCGTGATGCATTTCTCTATATCTTGGGTCTCAACGGCGACAAGGCTAAAGTAGCACTTGATTGGTAATGTATATGACGCGCCATAACCCTGGGATGACCGCCCGCTACGCCCGTACCGGGTGAAATAGTTTCAATACCCAACGAAGCACCTTCCTGACCCGTCGAAAGCGGTAGAAAAGTGTCATAAGTAGTTTATGATCCACCGTTATTAAACAGTATCCGCGGCGTGTGTATTCGGAAAATGTTTCGTGCAATAGTGTTTCGGTTGGCTCAACGCAAACCGAAACATTGTCCTAAGCCAGTGGTTCTTAACCTGGGTTCGATCGAACCCCAGGGGTTCGGTGAGTCAGTCTCAGGGGTTCGGCGGAGGCCCTCCGAAAAACATTGCAATTTTGCTATTATTATAATTCCAGATTATTCACCAAAGTAAATTATACGCGAAATTAACGTAAATTTAAGCAGCGCCGTGGAGGGAGTCATGTGTGGGTGTGTATAAGTGCGTGTGTTCGCCCGCCTCTCTCACTTCCGAACAGTGATGTATACGTATAGGGGGGCGGGGGGGGGGGCACGGCCTCGTTTGGCCATTGAATATCAAATTAATGCAATAGATCCCTCCTGAGGCCTCAAAATGCCCCTAAAAATGCTTGATTTTCAACAAATTTCCTGACCCCTTTCTCAGACCTCCAGCTGTAGAGGCTCACTTCGCTCGCCCAACCCCGTCTTAAAACAATCCTGGATACACCTCTGTGCCCCCCCCCCCCTTTCCGAGGACCTATATATGCCACTGCTTCAGAGTCCTTCCTTCTTCTCTTATTATTATCCAAATAAACACTTGATTTTTGAGGCAATTTTTCTCTAATTCTTGCATCCATTAAATCAAAATGTATTCTAATTATTATTCAAATATTTCTTGAATTTTGAAACAATTCTTCTTTAATTTTTTTCTTCTTCACATATTTGAGGGGTTCGGCCAGCGTGCGGAGGTTTCCGTTAGGGTTCGGTGCCTCTGAAAAGGCTAAGAACCACTGCTATAGTGCAAATGTCCCGGTAGACCGCACGCTATAGTAGCACCCGAAATTCTTATCAATAGCGTAAAGTTCAGCAAGTCAGTGACACCTGCATGAAATACACGAGACTCAAGACAATCTAAGTGTTCTCCCCGGAAGTAGGTGCTTAGCTTAAATTACTGTGAAAGTGTTCATTTCTTGACTGATGGAGGTAAAGGCTCTGAAACGCGGAGACACACACTACTGCTTAGGGCAGTGGTTCTTAGCCTTTTCAGAGGCACCGAACCCTAACGGAAACCTCCGCACGCTGGCCGAACCCCTCAAATATGTGAAGAAGAAAAAAATTAAAGAAGATTTGTTTCAAAATTCAAGAAATATTTGAATAATAATTAGAATACATTTTGATTTAATGGATGCAAGAATTAGAGAAAAATTGCCTCAAAATTCAAGTGTTTATTTGGATAATAATAAGAGAAGAAGGAAGGACTCTGAAGCAGTGGCATATATAGGTCCTCGGAAAGGGGGGGGGGGGCACAGAGGTGTATCCAGGATTGTTTTAAGACGGGGTTGGGCGAGCGAAGTGAGCCTCTACAGCTGGAGGTCTGAGAAAGGGGTCAGGAAATTTGTTGAAAATCAAGCATTTTTAGGGGCATTTTGAGGCCTCAGGAGGGATCTATTGCATTAATTTGATATTCAATGGCCAAACGAGGCCGTGCCCCCCCCCCCGCCCCCCTATACGTATACATCACTGTTCGGAAGTGAGAGAAGCGGGCGAACACACGCACTTATACACACCCACACATGACTCCCTCCACCGCGCTGCTTAAATTTACGTTAATTTCGCGTATAATTTACTTTGGTGAATAATCTGGAATTATAACAATAGCAAAATTGCAATGTTTTTCGGAGGGCCTCCGCCGAACCCCTGAGACTGACTCACCGAACCCCTGGGGTTCGATCGAACCCAGGTTAAGAACCACTGCACTATAGCGTGCGGTCTACCGGGACATTTTACACTATAGCGTGCGGTCTACATTTCTTACTCGCTACTTACACTCTACACTCTTACACTTCAGGCTGCAACTTATTATTGCTATATAATATTGTCTATTATACAGTAGAGTATTATAGAAAAAACAAAACTTTATTAAGTAATTTATTAAGCACAGGCCGATATTCCCCACCCCTGTCACTTTTCTTTTTTCTTACATAACACTACCACATCGATGACAAGGCTCTGCTTCTTGTGGTGTATCCAGAAGATTGCTTTCACGTAAAAACTTAACCGCTATTTCTTCTGTCAAGATGACACTTCTGTAGAATTCTTTCAACAGCATTGTAAAGGAGGAGTGTCAGACTAATGTTCTCGGCTTCAATTTTTGGAGGATACTGAGACATTACTTCGTTGATTCCTATTTTACAAGGTTGAGTAGGGTCCCGGTACTAAGGTCAGGTCAGGTGTGGACTTGTTAGAATGCACATTAAAGCTATGCGGTAGTCAGGTCAGGTCAGGTCAGGCGGGATCTGTGTAGACCGCACGTTAGGGGAGCGTAGACTGCAGGCCCCGATGTAGACCGCACGTTAGGGGAGCGTAGACTGCAGGCCCCGATGTAGACCGCACGTTAGGGGAGCGTAGACTGCAGGCCCCGATGTAGACCGCACGTTAGGGGAGCGTAGACTGCAGGCCCCAATGTAGACCGCAGTGCTATATAAGTATTATAGTAGCACCGAATTTCGCTTGTATTGAAAATGTCCATCTTTAAAAGAAAAGGGAATATCTTAGCTAGCCTGACATGACGATAAGAGGTGGCAGACATTCATGCCCTGTCATCATGGCTGAGCATAATCTTTGATATATCACAAGACAAATTTGACCCATGATGTAATGACTAGCCATTTTTTTCATGTCTTCCCCATCGACTTTGTAT
>JACEEZ010014762.1:150000-157500 GCA_016584305.1 Chionoecetes opilio
TCTTCCCGCCCCGCAGAGCCTGGTGGTGGCGGACGTGAGCGAGGTGCTGTGGAACAGGACTGGCGGTCTGTGCGGCCCGCGGGACGGCGTGCAGGAGAATGACTGGAGCTACTCTGACGGCTCCATCGAGAACAGCATGGGTGCCTTCCTGCAGGCGTGGCAGGCAAAGCTCCTGGGAGGTGAGGCTTTTTGGAGCAGGCATTTATCTTTGATCTCCTGGCACCATGCATCTAGCAGGGACATGGAGCCCATTGCCGCCTTACCTTCCAAATGTGGCCCTGAGCACTATTTTGCTTCTTTTTTCAAACCACTGTCTTCCCAGATTTTCCTGTACTGTCTCTGTCTAACGAAAGTTGTAGCATGAAATAATAGTTGATTTTTGTTCAGCCATACTTATACGTAGTAGGTATGTTTGCCATGATGGTAGGTTTCAGGTTTTGAAAAGAAATGACAGTATCACGATTAACAGCTTGTTCCTCAAGGTGACTAACACTCACATGACATAAGAATGCCTCGTAAGTATGGTTTGGAAAATACATTGGCATCCCTTATCTACTTATTCTATCTATTTACCTATTCTATATTTATTATTATATCTATCCCTGTCTTTGGTCAGAGCGTTGCCTGGACCAGCCCCACCTGCGCCACCCCTGCAGCCGCCCCTCGCCCACCCACCCCGCCGTCACCTTCTGCGCCAGACTCCAGACTGACCCCAGGTTCGCAGAGTGTCGCCAGGTAAGAAAGTCATTTATACATGTGTTCCTCTCCTCTGTCTGTTTGTTACGTGCTTTATATCTACTAGCAGAAGATACCCATAATAAGTATGATGTTTATCAAGACAATTCGAGTGGCTTTGTACACATAACACCGTACTTATGACACTCTCTCTTTCTATCTTAACCTTTACTGTGTGTGTGTGTGTGTGTGTGTGTGTGTGTGTTGTGTGTGTGTGTGTGTGTGTGTGTGTGTGTGTGTGTGTGTGTGTGTGTTCTAGTGGTGTGTCCAAGTTGACGGGTGGATGTAATGTTCATGCAGGTGGTAGACGTGGAGCCGTTCATAAGGGCCTGTCGCTGGGACCACTGTGACTGCGGGAGTCGAGACCGGAAGGAGTGTGCCTGCCAATCCTTCGACGCCTTCTTCAGGGAGTGTGCCAACGCCGGGGTGACCGTGCCCGGCGGGTGGCGCGCCCACGACCTTTGCCGTAAGTTTTATACTCGTTAGCGGCGGCAGGAGGGTGGGTGGGCCATGGGAGTGGCTGTGTGGAGTACATGATTCAGTTGTTTACTTATTTATCTCAAAGTATATTCCCTATTACTTATCTTTCCCTCTTAAAATAATACTTATATTTATTAAATTACTTATAAATAATATACAAAACTTATCTTTCCCTCTCTTTCCTTCTGTTCTGCGTAGCTATGGCGTGTGGCACCGGTAAGGTTTACAACCCGTGCATGGCCGCCATTCAGGCGCGGTGTGGCCAGCCAGCCGACAGCGTGAAGCCAGAGTTCTGCGTGGAGGGCTGCGATTGTCCCTCCGGCCTCGTGCTGCACGGCGATGTCTGCGTCCAGGCCGAAGACTGTCCATGCACGTACCGCGACAAGGAATATAACGCTGGCGACAAAATTCCCAACGACTGCAACTCTTGGTGAGTGTGTAACCGAGGCCACCGTCTCTCACGGTGGCCTCGGTGTGACCCTTGTCCCCGTGTCTGTCACCTCATTGAAAAACAAAACAGCCTGACTTCCGAACATGATACGAGGCTTTGTAGTAGTGGCACAGTTGTAGTAGTCAGGGGCGTAGTTAGGCCTGGGCATTGGGGGCTGTAGGCCCGAATGTTTTATGAATAGCCCCGGATCTCAAATACTTTTTTTTTTTTTTTTTTCTTTTTCCTCAAAAAAATAAGATAAGCTCTGACTGGGCCAACATAAAATTATAGTAAAAAACAAGATATTTGGTTAGATGTTACTTAGCGTACGCTGGTGGCATCCTTTTTATGAGCAGGACATGAGAGAGGTGGAGAGAACAGGTGGAGAGAACAGGAGGAGAGAACAGAGAAGATGACTCAGATGAGGAGTGCATGAGAGGAGAGAACAGAGGAGATGAGGAGTGCATGAGAGGAGAGAACAGAGGAGATGAGGAGTGCATGAGAGGAGAGAACAGAGGAGATGAGGAGTGCATGGGAGGAGACACCAAAAGACCTTTTGAAGAGGTGAAGAAGAGAATATCAGATGGACAAGACAGCAAGATACATTTTTTTCGAAGTGCATTTTTTTCGAAGTGAATTTTTTTCGAAGTGAATTTTTTCGAAGTGAATTTTTGTGTGTCCTTGACCAGTCCTTTGTGATGTAGTAAAAAAAATTAGTTATAAGACCGAGGTTGGTCACATTTCAGTATTGAAGAAAGCATTGGGAATATGCAATTTATATGACTGCTTCATCACGTCAAAGCTCTCTTTTTCGGAGGGTTTTACTCCTACTGATGAAAATAAAAATAATAACGAAGTTGAACCCCAACTCAGATTGTCCTAATTTTATTTTAATTTCATGTTTCGAAAGTTATCCTAAGCAAATTACCGGAGCCTTTTGGTAGAGTATAAGATGTCTCACATCTTATATTCATTATACTCATAAATACATTGAAAATTATCCTGTAAGAATTTAAAGATCTCTTGGCTGGGCTAAGCCCTAAATACGCCCCTGGTAGTAGTAGTAGTATGTAGTAGTAGTATAGTAGTAGTAGTTTATCATCTTTTTTTCTTTGCCATTACTGCCTATCAGTGTAGTTTCCATATCAAAACATGAGTATCACTGAGGTTCACGTTGTCCCGAATACATTCTACTTTGAGTCTTGAAAGTTTAGCAGAGTATCTCATGAATAAAATACGCTTGCTACTAGTGGAGAAAACTCGTTTAAAGGTAAACGAACCCAAATTAGTAATATGCCTTATTCGAAACATGTCGAAAGTAAACATTATTCATACCGATTAAATGTAGTAGAATGAATGCCTTCTCTATGGGGTTAAGAATTTCAACTGTAGTTTGCCCTCCCTAATTTTTTATTTTTTTAAAGTAAAAAACAAAGTGCGTCATTTGGCCCACCTCTGTGTAGAATAGTTGTTTTGCTGACGATACGAGCCATTTTTTTAATTTTTTTTCGTAAGACTATTGTGCCTCATACTATTTTCCTTTTCTTCGTGGGCGTGCAGCACGTGCATCGGCGGCGAGTGGGCGTGCACGGAGGTGAAGTGCGGCTCCCGGTGCGCCGTGGTGGGCGACCCTCACTACACCACCTTCGACGGCCGCCGCTACGACTTTATGGGCAAGTGTTCCTACTACCTGGTGCAGACTGACGACGTGAGCATCGAGGCTGAAAACACGCCCTGCGCTGGCTCTGTCTCCGAGGTGAGTGTTGCCCTCGTCTATTTATTTACCTAGTTATGTTTTACAGGGCCTGAGCTACACTCGTGTGGTCCCGTCTCTATATTACATTTATCCAGTCTTTCTTCCAACTGGTGCACATTCTTTGGCGATATCACCTCCTCATTTAGTCCATTCCAAACTTCTACATTTCGACGAGGGAAGCTGTAGTACTTCTTTATGTTGTTCAGTCATCTCCCTTTTCTATTTTTTTTGTATGTGTGTCTGTGGGTGGGTTTGAGTAGCGATGCTTTGTTGTGAATTAATCTGCTGATCTTGGTTCAGGAGATACGTTATAGGACAGTGAGGCGACCTTAAGTTGTTGTTCTCCCACGATCACCACTAACCATACCAAGTCAAGTCAAGACTCTTTCCACATTTACCACTAAGCTCTCTCTACCTTTACTTTATAAATCTTTTTTAACCTTTTACTCCTAACCCTTTAACTCCTAACCCTTTAACTCCTAACCCTTCAACTCCTAACCCTTTAACTCCTAACCCTTTAACTCCTAACCCTTTAACTCCTAACCCTTTAACTCCTAACCCTTCAACTCCTAACCCTTTAACTCTAACCTTTAACTCCTAACCCTTAACTCCTAACCTTCAACTCCTAACCCTTTAACTCCTAACCCTTTAACTCCTAACCCTTTAACTCCTAACCCTTTAACTCCTAACCCTTTAACTCCTAACCCTTTAACTCCTAACCCTTCAACTCCTAACCCTTTAACTCCTAACCCTTTAACTCCTAACCCTTCAACTCCTAACCCTTTAACTCCTAACCCTTTAACTCCTAACCCTTTAACTCCTAACCCTTTAACTCCTAACCCTTTAACTCCTAACCCTTTAACTCCTAACCCTTTAACTCCTAACCCTTTTACTCCTAACCCTTTAACTCCTAACCCTTTAACTCCTAACCCTTTAACTCCTAACCCTTTTACTCCTAACCCTTTAACTCCTAACCCTTTACCACTAAGCCCTCGTCACCTCCTCTACTTCCTCTTCCTCTTTTTCCATCTCTTTGAGTTTTCGTTTACGAATGGAGACAGATCCAAAATTGCAAAACATGAGAAAAAAAATAAGAATAGAGAAAATTTAGCAATATATGTAGCCTACATCTAGCTCAAAACTAACTTTTCCAAATTTTTTTTTTCTCAAGCTGTTTTAACCATTATCTCTTTCGCTTTTTTTTTTATAAACGAATATACTCCGCATCTTTTACTTCGTCCACATTTAACTGTGTTCATCTTTCATTTTGTTGTTGTTTTTTCTTCCTCTATCATATATTTTTTATTATATCTTAAGGAAAAAGAAGAAAAAAACATTGATTCCTCTATTCATCATATTCATAGGAGATTCATGTATGCGACTATAGCTAAATATATGAATAAATAGATACAAATACAGATAGATCCATAGATACGCTCAAAAACTTATATTCGTAGACAGACATCGCCCAAACAGAGGCATCGTCAGAAGTTGTCGAAATGCAGGCACTCACACATGATATAAAACGTCATTATACGTATACAATTAAAATACTACACACGTACAGTACATGATAACCTTGAATTAGAGGCTACACTTTAGATTTCTGTCAAACCTCATAGATTGAAAAAAGTCTTTGAAGTTATTATGCATTTAATAATAAGAAAAAAAATATACTTAGAAGAAAAGACACCTGAGTTTTCGTGTATGTCTACCATCAATAACACTATAGTCGCCACTGCACTAATGTCGCCAGGCGCCATATATTACGAATTTTAGCATCACTAGAGATGTTGTATGTGCCACTAAAGAGGCAAGCACAGTAGTTTATATTTTGTACCTGTCTTTAGTGGCACATACAGGTCTGTAGTGATGGTAAAATTCGTAATATTCGCCTGTAAAATTCGCCTGGCGACATAAGTACAGTGGCGACTATAGTGTTATTGACAGTAGTGTTTACAAATGTGTGTCGTTGAGGACGCGGGGTGGACGAGTAGGTCGTCAGAAGAACACACTCAGCAGTCGTTTCAGGGTGAGGGAAGGTCGTGGGGAGGGTCGTGTAGGGTGAGGATGGATTTGCTCCGAGTCTTCAGTTTCCCTCTCATCGTCTTACTCGAGGAAACGGACGACGAGGAAGACGACGAGGAGAAGGAGGAGGAGGTAGAGCACGCTGGCGAGGTCTGTGGTGGAGGAAGCTCTTCGTAAGCTAGGAAAAGAGGAGGAGGAGTAGGAAGAGAACAAGGAGGAGGTGGAGGCTGCTGAGAGCGTGCCGGAAAGTTTTGAACAGGAGCCAAAGGAGGAGAAGGAAGCTATAGAAGACTTGTGGGTGTCTGCTTTAACTCCTCCTCCGGTTCCTCGTCCTCCTCCTTTCCTTCTGCCGCCTCTCCGTCGGTACACCAGCCATTGGGTGATCAGGGCGCCGCTCTGCCCACACACCCACGAAGACCTGATGGAGAGGGTGGAGGAGAGGAGGAGGAGGAGATTTGTTTAGTGAGATTTTGCTTAGAAGGAGGAGATATTTAAGAACATAAGAACATAAGAAAATAAGGAAGCTACAAGAGGCCATATGAGACCTACACGAGGTAGTTTCTGTTACTTAATATAACCTACATCCACCTTTCATTCCCATCCATGAAATTATCTAGCCTCCTTTTGAAACCATAGGATAGGGTGGAGGAGGAGGAGAAATTTGTTTATTGCTTAACAATGATAATGATTAAAAGAGTAATAGTGGGAATAATATATCGTCTGGTTCTTAGGGGGATAATTAGGCTGGTAATGATAGGAGTAGTCTTGCTAGGGATGATTATAGAGACAAGAGACAATAGTATATACGAGTAATAATGAGAGTGAGATTTGTTGCGTATTGTTTATATTGTTATTGTCAGTCACACACACACACACACAACACACACACACACACACACACACACACACACACACACACACACACCACACACACACACACACACACACACACACACACACACACATCTACAGACACACAGAAACCTCTCTCTCTCCTCCATCTCTCTCTACTTCTCTCTCTCTCTCTCTCTCTCTCTCCTCTCTCTCTCTCTCTCTTCTCTCTCTCTCTCTCTCTCTCTCTCCTCTCTCTCTCTCTCTCTCTCTCACCTGACAGTCGGCGTGTAACCTTTCTCAGCCAGAGTACTAAGGGCGGCATGGGCGGGCGAGAGTGTGGAGTCATTGGGTAGTGTGGGCGTGACCTGGGCGTCGAGGGCGGCATGGGGCGGGTGCTCGGAGGGGAGGCGCCAGCAGGCGCTCGGAGGGACATGGAAGCGCTCAGCCGCGTCCCCCTCGGCCCATGGCCCCCCTCGTGAGGCGCAGGGGGTGGTCCAGTAGCGTGTGCGTGGTGGTGGTGTGGGGGATGGGTGATGTTGTAGTGGTATTGGTGGTGGTGGTGGTGGGTGTGTTGTAGTAGTATTGGTAGTGGGTGGTGGTGATGTTGTAGTGGTATTGGTGGTGGGGGGGGGGGGGATGGTGTGTTTGTAGTGTATTGTGTAAGGGTGGGTGGAGAGTGTGTAGTAGTAGTAGATAGTAGTAGTGTGTGAGTAGTAGTAGTAGTGTAGTAGTAGTAGGAGAGGAGAGTAGAGGGAGTAGAGAGAGAGAGAGAGAGAGAGAGAGAGAGAGAGAGAGAGGAGAGAAGAGAGAGAGAGAGAGAGAGAGAGAGAGAGAGAGGAGAGAGAGAGAGAGAGAGAGAGAAGACACTAGATAGAACAAAGTAAAAAGAAAATTAAACGAGTTACTTATAATGATCTAACAAATCCCATAAATCACGAGAAAAATTGTTTTTGTTGTGGGCAATATACGTTTCTCCTCCGACACTTCATCTAAGCCGAGTGAGAGATTTATTTCCTCGATATGCCAAGAATACAGACTACCGCTAAACATAAGAACATAAGAAGAAGATAAAGCGAACACAACACTCGCCTCAGGAGCAGGAAGACCTTGACGAATAGCACGAACAACCGATTAAGACACGACAGCCCCTTACATGATGAAAGATGGATGAAGGTATAGTCTATTCACTTAAGCTGGATTCTTGGGAGCTGCTCGATGCCTACCTGAGTATGTAAGG
>JACEEZ010014762.1:162500-165000 GCA_016584305.1 Chionoecetes opilio
ATAAGTACCTGTGGCTAGGTAATGGGCGACATAAGGAAAGACACGTCCGTCCCGTCCCGCCCCGCGCTCCACCACTGAAAGAAACACACTCATGAAGGGGGTTATTCTCCTTTGTGCAGCAGTAGCAGTAGTGGTGAGAGAGCAATAGTAGTAGTTGTGATAGTAGTAGCATGCAGTAACACTCATGAAGGGGGTTATTCTCCTTTGTGCAGTAGTAGCAGTAGAGGTGAGGGTGGTAGAAGCAATAGTAGTAGTTGTGATAGTAGTAGCAGTAACACTCATGAAGGGGATTATTCTCCTTTATGCAGTAGTAGTGGTAGTAGCAGTAGTGGAGAGGGTGCACGGCAGTAGCAATAGTAGTAGTTGTGATAGCAATAGCAGTAACATTTGTAGTAAGATCACCAGGAGCAATAGCAGCAGAAGTAGCGATAGTAGTGGTAGTAGCAGTAGTTGCAGTAGTAGCAGTAGAGGTGAGGGTGGCAGAAGCAATAGTAGTAGTTGTGATAGTAGTAGCAGTAACACTTATGAAGGGGGTTCTTCTCCTTTATGCAGTAGTAGTGGTAGTAGCAGTAGTGGAGAGGGTGGCAGTAGCAATAGTAGTAGTTGTGATAGCAATAGCAGTAACAGTTGTAGTAAGATCACCAGGAGCAATAGCAGCAGAAGTAGCGGTAGTAGTGGTAGTAGCAGTAGAGGTGAGGGTGGCAGAAGCAATAGTAGTAGTTGTGATTGTAGTCGCAGTAACAGTAGTAGTAACATCACCAGCTTATAGTATTCAAATGTTTATCTACTCATTCCACATCCATCCCCCCCCCCCCCCTAGAATCACTTAATTATGTTTTAAAGTTCGTCTGTAAGTACACGGATACGACTTTGTTTTTATTATTACTAGAACTAATCTCAGTGTACGTTCTAGTCACGGTTATTTGTTTTTATTATTACTAGAACTAATCTCAGTTTACGTTCTAGTCACGGTTAGAGTCGCTTCAACAACCCTAACATTATTTTACAACCTACAACAACTTACAACCTATTTAACAACCTACACAACCCTAACATTATTTTGGCGTCTCGTCCTCTGAGTGTTGTGTCAAGATCAACGTTTTCTGGCACGCGTCATGGCTGACAATCTGTTATCTGACATATTTTCATCTTATTCTTTTCTAATCGAATCGAGTATACAATCATCGAATCGAGTATACAACAATCATCGAACCGAGTATACATACAATCATCGAATCGAGTATACAATCATCGAATCGTCATACAAAGCTTACGCGAATTTCATCTTAACCCCTTGAGGCGCAGAACGTAATTTCCATTGTAATTTGGGTACCATTAGACGATTTTAATGACTATAAGCAACATTTTATAGATATGACCTGTCTCGTATCCTTGTCCAGTAGCTAATTTGGTATATTAAGTTATTTTTCGTGATATTATGGCTAACAACAGACGAGAATATAATTATTATAGCAAAGGAGAGATCTGGGCGTGAAGGGGAGAGAGAGAGAGAGAGAGAGAGAGAGAGAGAGAGAGAGAGAGAGAGAGAGAGAGAGAGAGAGAGAGAGAGAGAGAGAAGGGGGGTTGCACTAATGTATAGGCCTGTGTTACGTCATATGTGGGGCAATGACGCAATACAGACAGCCGCACAACCCAGGCCACCACCACCACCACCATCACCGTGTTTTTGTTGGTTATGTGGTGTTGCAAGCCGTCGACTCTTCCATGGGAGGGAGAGAGGGCGTATTCACTCTTCCTTTCACCACCACCACCACCACCGTTACCACAGTTACTACAACCACCAAAACCGCGTCTAGAAATATATACCATTGTCTCCGCCGCCCTTGTGTCATTCGTCATGCTTCATGAAATTCTCTACTACCATCACTACTACTACTAGTTTTAGTACTATTGTGTACTAGTCCTACTGTTACGTAGTTATACCTAACAGTATTATAATTGTTTACTAGCACCACCACTATTACCGCTATTAATATAATCTGCTACTACTATTACTACTACTACTATTACTACTACTACTACTACTATTACTACTACTACTACTATTACTATTACTACCACTACTCCTACCACTACTATATACTACTACTACTACTACTAATAATAATAATAATAATTATAATAATGATAATAATGATAATAGAAATAATGATAATAATCCTACTACTACTACCACTGCTATAACTATGTACCACTACTATGTGCAATTAGTTCTGTTGTCACTACCACTTCTAGTATTAATTAACAACAATTATAATAGTACTAGTGGTAGAAGTAATAGCAGCAGCAGCAGCAGCAGGAGTGAGAAGATGAGGAGGAGGAAGCGTACCATTGATTATGATGATAGTAGTCAATCCTCTCTCTCTCTCTCTCTCTCTCTCTCTCTCTCTCTCTCTCTCTCTCTCTCTCTCTCTCTCTCTCTCTCTCTCTCTCTCTCTCTCTCTCTGAGCAATAAGTGATCCGTGGAAGTAGCGTTAAG
>JACEEZ010014762.1:175000-290000 GCA_016584305.1 Chionoecetes opilio
TCTTATGTTCTAATGTCCTCATCGCTCTTGTAACTTCGACATCATTAGACTATTTTAATGAATGAAACAATATTTTATTAGATATGACCTGTTTAGTATCCTGGTCTACTAGCTAATTTGGTATATTAAGTTAGTTTTCGTAATTTTATGGCTAACAATAGACGATTTTATATAGCAAAGGAAAATTTTGGGCATGAATGGGTTAATAGAAGATGTGAGAGGGGAAAGAGATTCAGATTAGCCTTAGATTACAGAGATTAGCATGCATTTAATCCCCTTCATCGCTCTATTCACCCACAGGAGATGAACTTCCCTGCCTCCATCGCGGGTTACTTCCCCTCCTGCACCAAATCAGTCACCATACGCACCCAGGGCACCGTGATCCGCCTGAAGCAGAAACACGAGGTGACGGTGAACGGCGTGGAACTGACAGACCTGCCGGCACGGGTGAACCAACACGTGTACATCAAGACAGCCTCCAGCCTCTTTATCATGGGTGAGAAATGATTAGTGCCGTTTCTAGCTTTGTTGGGGCCCTATGCGAAATGCTGTTTGGGGGCCTTATTTTGTAAAACTATAGTGGGGGGATTCAAAGCCCTCTAAGGTGGTCCGGGGGCACGCCTTTCATATATAAATACATCTATCTGGTGCACTATAAGAGGAAAAGAGACTAAGTTCTAAAAATAAAGCAAATAATGACAACTTGGGGGCCCTTTGATGGCTTCGGGGGCCCTATTCAACCGCGTAGTTCGCATATAGTAAGAAACGGCCCTGGAAATTATCGGGAAGGAAATGTAAACAAGGGATGTAGGAATGCATTGGTGAGACAGTCGAGGAAAAACGAGGGAAGAGGGATAATAAGACCAGTATGATGATGATGATGATGATGGATGATAATGGGGTTATTAGGGAGAGAGGAACATAGAAACCAAGGAAATAGACGGTTGTAAGACTTCATTTTGGAGTGGAAATGGGTGGGTGCTTTGGGTGGGTGGGTGAAGTGGGGTGGGTATGGGAGAGAGGATGTGTGGTATCGAGGGCGTGTGAGTGACTAGAGTACTGAGTAGAGAGAAAAGAAAGAGGTAAGATGATGTGTGCGTTTACTGGTAGGGCAAGGGAGGGGCGAGGGAGGGGAATGTATGCTATTAGTGCCTGTTACCCTGTTTCTTTGGGTGAGGAAGGGGAAAGAGTGCAGGGGAGATTGTGAGAACAGGGAAGGAGGGAATGATAACAGCAGTTCCGCACCCATATTGTCATGCACTGGTGAGAGAGAGGAAGGAGTAAAGAGAGAGGGTAGAAGAAGGAAGCCGGCGGTGAAGGAAAATGACACGCATGGGAAAGTAAAACCGTGTGAAGAAAACACTTTTAGAATAGTAAGATGTGTGTGTTTTGAGAGAGAGAGAGAGAGAGAGAGAGGAGAGAGAGAGAGAGAGAGAGAGAGAGAGAAAAAAAAAAGAGAAAAAGAGCGAAAAAGAGAAAAGAGAGAGAAAAAGAGTGAAATTAAATCAAGATCGCTAATGACATGTCTTTAATTTAGCTCGTTTGGTGATCCTCGTTCAAGTTTGGGTTTGAGTCTTTTTCTAAATAGTACATTTATACGTGGGACTATAACTAATAAAATAATCAGTTTCAAACGAAAAGAACAAAAAAGGCACGTTCAATGCTGACTGCTTGAGGGGAAGAAGCTTCGAACCGTTTGACCTTCAGTTCCCAGCTGTCCCGTCAGGCGGCGCGGACGTGCACTACAGCCATCTTGGATTGTATAGGCTACCTTTTAAAGACCCTACAAGGTTTAAGTGTGTATAGTGTTATAGTAGTGGTCTTTGGTATACCTGCAGTAATAAGTGTTTTGGTTATCAACAGTGGAGCTCAGCAACGGGCTGGACGTGTGGTGGGATGGCCAGACCAGAGTGTACGTGGACGCGCCGGCAGAGTTCCGCGGGGAGACCGGCGGACTGTGCGGCACCTTCACGGACAACCAGCGGGACGATTTCCTCACGCCCGAGGGAGACATCGAGCAGAATGCCATCGCCTTCGCCAACAAATGGAAAACTTCTGAGGTGAGATCAGGGGGTCGGTAAGCTTATTTCCAGCTTTCATGTCATCAGTTTGGAGAGGAAACTGTTTAGACGTAGTGCAGCGGCAGAAGATTTGGTTATACTGCAATTTAATGCATTACAAGGCACGTAGTTATAACCGTTATCAACTTGTAGATCTGACAATTTGCAGCATTTTAACCCCTGCAACACCCGTCGGAAATGAAAAATAACACAAATAGGGGTCTGGGGGTGAACTCCCCCCAGTGAGCTTAGGTTATGTAATCAATGCCCAGGCTAGGTTAGTTAACTTCGGGTTGGTCTGGGGGGGCGTAGCCGTCCCAGTTATGTTAGGAGGATATTGGTCAATAGGGAGTATTGTACTAAACTGCAGTTTTATCGAAGATTTCAAGAGAATGTGTTAGATGCATCATGCAAGAAGTCTATGTAAATAATATAATGCAATGGTGACTCATGAGTGAGTGTATAATATATTTTTTTGTTAAGTTAATCATTTAAATTTGAATTTTTTTATTTTTTTTTATTCCTGCAGAAATGTGACAACCAGCCCCAGGCGGACGAGGCGCGTCCCTGCGAGACCCACGTGCAGAACAAGGCAGTGGCTGAAAAGTACTGTGACAAAATCAAGGGCAGCCTGTTTGCCAGTGAGTGACCCAGTACTTCCCTTCTGTCAGGTTATGTAGGTCCTCACTTTAGTACATGCCACAAACCTGCTAGATATTGTCCTTATCGTAGGCACGTAGTTTTCATTTGTACCTTTTGATTTACAAACAAGGAGGCCCATACTTCTCATTTATTCACAATTGATGCAGCTAAAGCTAGACTGTACACAAGAAATAAGAAACTGTGAAAAAGTCATGAAAGAAAAATCTGAAAAAAACCGGAACTATTTTTCAGGTTTGTCATGGAAATCTAAAACACCAAAATGTACAAACTGAAAGTGAAAGGGATGGTGTATGATTAACCAAGATCACGAGCTGAAATCATTTATCAATCTTCTCATGAAGTTTTTAGGCAGGAAAATTATTTTGTGAAGGGATATAGTGTGAAAAGAGGCATAGGCTACTCGGGAAAACTTTTCTCAAATACTTTTTTTCTATTTTTTTCTCGATTCCCAGGTAGGTTGTCTTCTTTATCGATCCTTAGTGAGTGCATAGGCCTACTTGATACATCTTTAGCTTCACACCAGCAGCACTTATTTAGTCTGGAACCTTGGAAAATAGGGTGTCAGCAGCCAGTGTCGTTTCTAGCCTTTTGGGGGCCCTATGCGAAATGCTGTTTGGGGGCCCTATTTGTGAAACTATGGTGGGGAAAAAATTAAAACAAATAATGGCAGCAATTGGGGGCCCCTTGGTGGCTTCGGGGGCCCTAAGCAACCGCGTAATTCACATATACGTAGTAAGAAACGGCCCTGTCAGCAGCTTAAGCGACAACTGCCTCATTGCTTTCCCATTTACTTCTAGAATGCCACCTGGAAGTAGACCCGCAGCCCTACCACCGGGACTGCCTGTATGACATGTGTTCCTGTGAGACCAAGATGGATGGCTGTCTGTGCCCCATCATGGCGGCCTACAGCAAGGAGTGTGCCAGGAAGGGTATCATCATTGACTGGCGGGCAGAAGTTCGTGAATGTGGTGAGTATTGACGTATATAATTCAGAAACGGGGCGAGATTCTGTGACCGAAGGAGTTTGAATCACTAAACACACTCTTATTACGTCCTTACGGCTTAATAGAGTGCGTTAGCGTGTGATATGAGTGTGTGAGTGTAGCGTGAGGACACCTGGAGTATTGAAACGCACTCTGGATACTGTGTTCTGAGCTCTGTTCCCATTATTTAGTTACCTTGCTACATTATTGTACTATTGTTGAATCAGTTGGAATAGGTGTTTTAGTAATACATAGAGGAGCAAAAAATTCTCCTGAAGAAAACGCCGGAGAAAAGCCTGATTGAATTAAGCGAAACAAGGCCCATTGGATGCATTATTCTGTAGATATATGTAGCTGTAATTTTTCTTTACTGATTTTTAATGATATATTGCAAGTGAAAAATTGCACTACAGGTCTGTCTTCCTGTGAATTCTGAGGATCTACTTACTCATCATACATATTTTGATGCCTCCTATGATAAAGTTATGAAAGAACCAAAGAAGAGGGATGAATGATAGGTCCATCTCATACCTACTTCTCTCATTACATTGAAAGGAATGATCATCCCTGTGGTCATCGCCTCAAAGTGACTGACACATCCCTATACATGCCAAGAGAGAAAAGTCACCATGAGTTTGTATATGCTCTCTTCCTTCCAGGTTTGCACTGTACCGGTGGACAGAAGTACCAGGTGTGTGGCAATAGCTGTGCACGCACCTGCCTGGACCTGGCGACCAATGTGGACTGCAAGAGGAAGTGTGTGGAAGGCTGCAACTGTCTGGAAGGCTTCTCCCTGGACAGCCATGGCGTGTGTGTGCCCATCACAGAGTGTCCCTGTGTGTACCAGGCCAAGGAGTACAAACCCAGCTATGAGATGATGCAGATCCAGCCTGATGGGACGTACCAAGTCTGGTAAGACACTCACACTCACTCGCATGCATTATGCAACATACATACAAAACAAATGTACTATATAGAATTCCTTTTTCTCAAATTTTTATAGAACTTTTCCGAAAAAGAATAACTATCAGAATTCCCCTCCACAGTGAATGTTACAACACGGGCTGGAACTGTTGGGAGCCGCGCGGCAACGAGTCCGTGACGCTCCCCCAACAGTTCCAGTGTAGTGAGGAGAACCACGAGACCTATGCAGACTGCCTGCCGGAGGAGGAAAACACCTGCCAGGTAGGCCACAAATGTTGAACAAAACCATAATATATACGCAGCAGTAGGTTAAAGATACCCTGGACGCAGCATCCACTAGGCTGGTTACACTATACGTACACTATTAAATGTGGGCAGAGTGTAAAGCTTATTTCAATATTACCTCTAAACATTTTGCCTTTTACTTGCTTTAATTATCTTGAATAAAAATTAGCTGAAATTTTGGGAATTTGTAGATGTAGAATCCTGCACTGAGCATCTACAAAGTTCACAATATGATTATGACATCTTACTAACAAATTTAATATTACTGGTAAAAAGTCCTTCAAAATTAGATAAGTAATATTTGCCTTCTTGAATTTTTGTAGCTTAGCAACTGTAGAAACTTCTTCCACAGATGCTTTACCTTAATAGTGTCTTCTTTTTACAATTACTGAAAATTTGTTTTATCGTCCCTCCCAAGACGATGCACCTGCGATCCGTGGCAAGCGAGTTGTGTCGGCCCGGCTGTGTGTGTGCCGAAGGGTTTGTGCGGAATACAGACACTGGCACCTGCATCCCTCACAAGCTGTGTCCCTGCCATCACGGGGGCCACTCCTACGAGGAGGGTGACGTCATGAACGATCAGTGCAACACCTGGTGAGATGAATGATTTTGGTTTCCTTGATGAATCTCCATTTTTTGGCCATATGACCTCTGATGGCTGACACATTTCCCCCTTTTTGGCATTAAATCAATCAGACTTCATGGATTTTTGCTTTGAATATCTTTTAATCTCATATTAGCTGCCTCCGGGACCTGGACAGGAAAACTGAAAACAATCATTTGGAAAATATTGACACAATCAATCAGCCCCAGGAATCACATCTACACTCTATAATAAGCCCAACCAAAAAAAAAAAAAAAAAAAAAACTAGATGAATAGCTACACTGCCCATTCTCATGCCATACTAAAACTTTTGAGAATATTTAACACATCATATAATTATGTGTCGTGAAACAGCAAGTGTGAAGGCGGGCAGTGGCTGTGCACAGACATGCCTTGCCCCGGCATCTGCACGGCCTGGGGCGACTCTCACTACAAGACCTTCGACGGCCGCATGTACGACTTCCACGGCAACTGTGACTACCTGCTGGCCAAGGGAAAGGTCAGCCGGGCGGATACTTTCGAGGTCACAATACAGGTAAGATTAAAGTCGTACGTAAGTCATCATCATTATTGTTATCATTCTCATGTCTTATTGTCATCATATTGTTGTCAGGTCACAATACAGGTAAGTGTAGATATATAGACAGATATAAAAACAGGTGATGAAGGAGGCATGGCATACTCACTTCCCAGCCCATGTCTCCTTCATCACCTGTTTTTTATAATACAGGTAAGATTCAAGTCATACATAAGTCATCATCATTATTGTTATCATTCTAGTTCCATTGTGCATGATGACAGAAGTGGGGTCCAAACTCAGGATGGGAGGGAGCAACCAGATGACAGGGACATTCACACATTGCTTCATCTTCCATGCCTGTCTCTCACCTTAAGTGCAGTCTGCTGGTTCCAAAAACCGGTGTCTTTCTTACCCTTTCTCTTATCATCTGAATCAAAGGATTCGGATTCATTTGATAACAAAATTGATTACTCCTAGCTTACTCTTTTTTCAGATATTCAGCATCACTGAATCCTGGAATTTGTATCATAACTATATCCAAAAATTGAAAAGAAAAATATTTTTGAGATGGGTTGGTCCCCTTAAGGGAAGAGTCCGCCGTGAATTTTAAATTGCATCTACGGTCATGAATAATTTATATGTTGTGTATATTAGTACCCTTGTTATCACATGAAAATTTCAAGCTGATCAGATGAAAGGAAAAATTTGAAAAAATTAAAGAACCTATTTTTGTCGGTTTTTTATTAAATTTTGAATTGCATCTCCTCAGCCATTTTTTGACCAATTTCATTGTGACATGAGCATATGATAATTCATCGTTATTCTAACAATTTCGTTCTGAGAATATTTTGAAAATTGTTTTCGAATTTAAAAAAAAAATTTGTTAAAAATAATAAAAAAATAGAAATTTTTAGGATAATTTTCCCATATATCAAAACTAAGACTTTAAAAAAAAATGTAATCAGAACAGATTTTTGTACGATATTTGATTTTGTGTGTCCTAAAGTTTCATGAAAATCGTGCCAAAAATAAAAGAGGAGATAGATTTTATGTTCATTTTATACTAGTTTTGAAAAAAACGCGTTTGTAGTTTTGCTAAAGTTTCTGCGCTGCAGTGAAAGTACTATACTGTCAATGCTACTTTCATATGAATTTTGTGGGATCAGTAATCACATATCAATGCATGCATAAAAGGATCTGCACCTTGTCCCCCCTTATAAAGGTATTAATTAATCGCTCAAAGGCGAGGGTGTCAGGGCGGCCACGCCCCTCATTGTTGCAAGGTTCCATCAAAATTCACCAGGTGCCTAGCTTTCGGTTGGAATTCCTTTGTCTGTCTTCCTCTTCTTGTTTATTGTCTTCTTCGGTGTAATTCTTCTCTTTTCTCTCTTTTCTAGGCCTTTTTGGATGTATACATTTGTTCCAAAAATTTTTTGTGAACAGGTTGCACTTTTCATATCCAAAATTGTGTTCCAGAATAGTTACCTGGGTAACAAACTTCACCCTGAAGATTACTGGGTTTTTTTTATATAGGCTTAGTTTTGATATATGGGAAAATTATCCCCCAATTGTTTTTTTTATTGTTTTTTTTTTACAAGTTTTGAAAGTTTAAATCCCCCTCGCTATGGGCATTTAAAAAAATGTCAGACTGAAAAAAATTCTACCATTCGAAAGCCAAAGGATAGGGTGTTGCCATAGACCATATAACTCCAATTCGCATATTAAAAAATTATTTTCATATTGTCACGGCGGACTCTCCCCTTAAAGCACATCCATCAATTACAAGCAGCACAACATTCCTTATCAATATCAAATGTGCCAATAATTACCTTCCCAGCATGTTAGTAGCATATGTCTTTCAAATATCCACATAATCTACTACATGTGTATTATGAGAACAGACAGCTCACATTACCATAACTATTGTTTACAGGAACTACCACGTGTAAATCTTGCAGCTTCTTGTAGCTTCCTTATTTTCTTATGTTCTTATGTTCTATTGCCAGAATGTGCCTTGTGGGACAGGCGGTGTGACGTGTGCCAAGTCCATCATACTGAGAGTTGGCTCCGGAGACTCCCAGGAGACCATCGAGTTCTCCCGCAACAAGCCTCCACCCACCAAGTAAGGAGTGGCGTGAGGCGATGCTTCTCTGTCTTGAAGTCTTGAATATCTTCCCTTTTACTGCAGTTTTTAGTTGTTCATCCAGTAGCAGACATGAGTATACACCACTGTAGACATAGGAATTCATATAGGGTAGATTATAAATGCCTCTTGCATGGTTAATGTAAAAAGATAGCAACATGCAATTGTGTGATATGAAGAAGAGTACTGATATTGTATACTCAAAATGTTATGTATTAAGTCACCTGACCGTTAGTTTTATATATGTCACATGCCGGTAAGGATTAATAGACATATGAACAATAATTTATAACTACATATGCTTTCAACCCTTTAATTGCTTTCCACAAGGTCATTATGTAAGTATGTAACAAAACATGTATTTCACCAGGAACCAGACCCGCACAATTATCCGAGAAGCGGGAGTGTTTATGTTTGCCGAGGTGTCTGACATGGGCCTGGTGCTGCAGTGGGACCGCGGCACCCGGGCCTACCTGCGTCTTGACCCCGAGTGGCAGGGCAAGGTGAGGACTGGAGGAGCAGGGGAAGGGATTTTTTACCATGTGCATTACAGTGATTGGAAGGTTTTTAGTAGCTGAATTAGAAATGTATATGAAAGCAACATGACTGCTTATTAAAACTAACTGGGTGTCAGTGATATGACTTTAGTCGAGGGGTAAGAGCAGTTGCATTTGCAGTCCTCTGGTCCCATGTTCAGTCTGTGAGAGGTACACCGGAGAGCTTAAAACTCAAATGATTTTATCTGATACAAAATTGTCTGTCTCTTATAAGATGCAAACATAATAAGAAGAACAACCTTTTTCTTATCATCAGGTGCGAGGACTGTGTGGCAACTTCAATGATGATGACCAGGATGACTTCCAGACCCCGGCCGGGGGCTCCAGCGAGGTGTCTGTTAAGTTATTTGGTGACTCTTGGCGCCTTCAGAATTACTGCCCGGACAGCATTCTCATCAAGGTGGGTGAGAAACCTGGTTTAGCACAAGAGGCTTTGTTGCTTTAATTATCTATATAGTGTAAACATCTTTCCATCGACAACTACACACCAACGGAAAAATGTTCTGCGAGTATCAGGAACAGGAACTACCACGTGTAGGTCTCGAGGCCTCTTGTAGCTTCCTTATTTTCTTATGTTCTTATGTATCGTTCTTTACTTCTCATCAATTTCTCACCTAAGTAATTGTTCAGAAGTATTGATTACTGGAAAAGTAATAGATTTGGGTACTTTTCCAAACAGTATCGAAGTAATCAATTAAAAGTAGTTTATTACACTCACCCTACTAGTTACTCGCCAACCTCAACTCAAACCCTTAGATCTCAGCTAAACTATGGTTGACCTCTTTCTATTTAATACTAGAATAAGACAGCTAGCTCAGGCCCATGCTATCACCAGGTGAGGTAACTCCCTCTTCCTCTTTACAGGACACTTGCAGCCTTCATCCACAGAGAAAAGCGTGGGCGGCAGATAAATGTTCTATCCTCAAATCTGACACATTTTCCCAGTGTCATTCTGAAGTGCCCGTGGAGCCTTACTTAGAGAGGTGAGTTTGATACAGACTTGCCCAATGTCTAGTGTATAATTGCTAGAAGGAGCCCTACTAGGATTTTCTATAACAAAAATTTGATACTTTTCACATTGACAATATTATGTATGACCTGCAAAAACAGCAGATGGTTGCTGCGCCCTCCCCGTCAGTTACACCTTGCATATGCTAACAGAGCGAACCACATGAAGGTGGAGATGGGATAGGATACCACTTCTAGGAGGGATACCCTTAGTTCTTGGTATTCTTGGTCTTCTTGGTATTATTCCAGTTTGACATCGAATTCACTTTGGTGGACGAAACTTATCTTTTGGGGGGCAGTTTTGATGTGTTTTGAATCGATCTGATAACCGTATTTGCCGCAAATATTATTTTTTTTTTTTTTTTTTTTCCCCCACAGTTTGGTAAAGGTTAGGTTAGGTATAGGTTCAATCTATTTTTCCAATCATTTTGTCCCAAATCACACACACACACCCAGAAACAATATAAAAAAATATAAGTAGTTTGCAACAGAAACAGGTAGCAGATTAATTCATAACACATCAAAAGCCCACCAGAAAAAAAGGTGCGTCCTCCAAAGTGAAGTTCGGTGTCAAACTGGAAATTTACCATCTTCTCTTCCAAATACACGTATCCCAACTGGGTAACTCTGCACATTTCTTGCAACCTCGCACCTTGGTTAAGCCTCATCAGATACGATACTGCCACTGTGCAGTGTCTTTATTCTTACTTATGACTGTTGTAACACTGTGCTATTGGTGCCCATCTCTTCCAGGTGCCAGTTTGATGCGTGTGGCTGTGACACGGGTGGGGACTGTGACTGCCTCTGCACAGCCATTGCAGCCTACGTGCACGAGTGTAACATCCAAAATGTGTACATCAAGTGGCGCAAACCTCACTTTTGCCGTAAGTTCTTGTCTTTCATAATCTCTTCCGATGTTCTTGTGTATTTGGCTAAATTTAGTGTGCTGTCTTTCCTCTTGCGTCCCTCTTGTCATGCATCACGAGTTGTAAAGATACTCTTCTTTAATTATTCGCTGTGCTCTTGAATAAGAAGCAGCAGTGAAGAAATGACGGAAGATCTCTGCTAATTATTATTTATGCCATTAGGTCTTTGCTTTAAAAGAAGTAAAAACATCGGGGGCGTAAAACTCATGCTTCACGTTTTAATGATGATTGCCGACGATAGAATTGAAAGTGTATCATTGGCCGTCTAACCTCATTAGACATGATGGGAAAATCTGACTTTAAACAGAAAGATGATGATGATGATCTTATCCAAGGGCCAGTAGTTGGATCACCCTGATATAGAGGATAGACATCAGAAAGATTAATCTCTCAATATTTGCTCCAGCCATGCAGTGTGACGAGTCGTGTGAACACTACGAGCCGTGCATTCCCACCTGCCCCCTGGAGACCTGCAACACCCTCCTGGACCCCGCTGCTCCGCTCTGCACGGGAGATGCTTGTGTGGAAGGTAAAATGCCCTTGCTTCTATTCACTTCATGGTATTTCATCTTTTTCATTTCTCATGGGAATTATTTCTAGCTAAAGCTTAGGAATTAGGACAGGAATAAACGGAACCTTCTCTGTTGCAGCCATTCCCTAAGGGAAGCTATTAGGAACAGGCATCAGGGAAAGATAGATACATTGATAATGTTGCATATTGCAGATCAGATATGTATGTAGATGTTAATAAAATATGCTGGGTTGCAATTTCTATTTTTTGTTCTTAGGTTCAGTCTAACTTGAGATTTTCAAAGTAAAACTGCTTTAAACTAGAAGTATGATATATTACTATGCATGAAAATCATATAGAGATAGTCCCTTCCCCTACACTGAGGTGGCAACACTGGTCTTGCGTCTACACTGACCTATCATAAACGGTTTCTGAATTATAAACTTATATATTTACTATAACGCATTCAGCTCACAACTTTTTTCTCACACAGCAACACTTACCCATCAAAAGTTTTTGTAAATGGATGGATCTACAATTGTATCCCCGGCATTTCCAATTATCTATCGAAAAAAATATTTTCGGATTTCTGGCTGCTCCAAAAGCATTCCAAAATTGATGACGATCAGGTTTTTGTTATTTTCCCGCAAAACGATGAGTATTAGAAGAAAACTTATTGAAGTAACAAAGGTTTGTCTTGACGTGTTCTACATGATGCAGTAAACGGCTTGTCAAAACGTCTCGTGGTTGCCAAGAAAATTGATATTTTGTATAAATGTATGAATATGCTATTTTCTCGTTATTTACCAATCAATATTTTTTTGCTTTACGCCAAATGATAGCCCTTGATCTACTTCATATTTACTTCTCTATATATGTTGCACTTATCTGCCATAGTTTTTTAGTTATTGAAAAAAACGTGCTTTTCAAAAAATATCAATGCATATATTATGCCCTTGCAAAATTTTTATTTTTTTGAAAAATAGATTTGATTAAAAAAAAATTCCGAGCAGTTTTCGGGCATGCTGAACACGAATCTGGAGTGAGTTTTCAGTTACAATGATTAGAAGTCCCTATTTCAGCCAATTCACAATATGATACGATACTTCCAGATATTCCTTAAAAATCACAAATTAGACAAAACTTACTACAAGACATAAAGATATGATAGGCATTGCTATATTAATGATTACTTCAATACAATGATAAGTATTAGTATTTTCAGTATTAGTAATATTATAATTAATCCCTATTTGAGCCACCCATTCGATTGTCAAAGGACTTATAAAAACCTAGGAATACTATAGCAATCCTGTGGGACTTCTAATGCGACTTCTGTAGGATGCGTGAAGGAGCGAAGAGGCCCGTGAGGGACTCATTTCTGAAGGATTGTATACAAAGCGAAGGATACTTAAAAAAATAGTTCTTCCTCCTCCCATTTCCTCTCCTCCCTTTCTTCTCCTCCACTCCTCCCTTCCTTGTCCCACCTCCTTCCTTCTCCTCCCCCTCTCCCCTCCTCTCCCCTTCTTCCTCCTCCCCCTCCTGCCTTCTACCTCCGCCTATCTTATTTATACGATAATTATAAATAATCATATATCAGATCACGCTGGGCAGCCGCGTCACTCACCGCATGGGAGAGGTCGGACTCCCACTAGTAAGGCTAAGGATAATTCAAACTTGCTCGAATTATGGAAGTTATTGAAAAATTTGAACTGGCCTGAAACAGGTCGAATTATTCGAAGTTTGAATTATACGGGTTCGATTTAGAGAGGGTTTACTGTACTTCCTGTCTTTGAATATGGAATTTTTTCACATTAGGATATACTACGTTTAACTCTTTTTGAGCTGCACAAAAATCATAATTCATCTTGCAATGGTGCCTCTGCAGGCTGTGCCCGAGACGTGTGTCCCCCGGGCCAGGTGCACAAGAGTGCCACAGACCTGGACTGTGTTCCCAAGACTGACTGTGTGAAGAAGTGCATGGAGGTGGAGGGCGAGGTGTTCATGGAGGGTGACATCATCACTCAGGACGACTGTCACACCTGGTGAGCTATAAGAGTGGTTTTCTTCAAGACAAAGTAATAATCCCCCCCACTCCCCCACCCCTGCATAGGTTTGATCTGGGTGCCCTTAATGGCTTTTTAACTTTCATTTCTTGGAAATAAAAAAAAAAATTTTATGTTAAATTTCATGCCTGTTAAAATTAAGTTTAATACCAGGAACTACTGCCACTCACACTAGAATATGTTTACTCTTGGTTTTATCCCTTAACATATGGAAAGCATTGGTAATTTGAGATGGTTGATCATATTGATTATGTATGAAACCTGTATGGAAATCAAAGTTATCAGCAGGTATGATGCAACAACAACCAAATGATGCCAGAGAGGCCACCATGACACATATATGAAAATGATAATGTGTACATTTACTCATCCATGTATATCAAACACGATTCTCTCATGATTTCCCAGCACATGCTCCAGAAAGAAGAAGATATGCCGAGGAACACCCTGCACTACCACTTCCTCTACCACTACTACTGTTGCCGTCACCACCACCACCCCCATACCCCCCCTGTGACCACGCCAAGCACCACCTACACCACAGCCCGCGTGACCACACCCACTGTCACCACACCAGGGCCAGAGCAGAAGGACTGTAGGAATGGATGGACGGAGTGGCTCAATGAGGACAAACCAATCATATTCCGGAAGAATTCTGACGTAGAACCTGTGCCTGAAAGACTATGGAAGGTAAGACTCTGGTATTTTTGCAGGTCGTAATGTGAGGATGTCAGTCATATCAGGACCCACATAAGCGAATTAAAAGACTTCAGTCATTGAGGAAGAGAGAGAGAGTGAGAGAGAGAAGAGAGAGACAGAGATAAACAGACAGAGAGAGACAGACAGAGAGAGACAAGACAAAGAGAGACAAGACAGAGAGAGACAGACAGAGAGAGACAAGACAAAGAGAGACAAGACAGAGAGAGACAGACAGAGAGAGACTGAGACAGAGACTGAGAGAGAGAGAGAGAGACAGAGAGACAGAGACAGAGAGTTTTTCTAATTTGGTTGACATATGGATCATGCCCTGTTCAAGCATTCACCTTAGCGAAATTATCACCAATACATTGACAATACTATTACAGAGCAAGAATAGTCGAGGGTTCTGCTCCCGGAGTCAGATGGTGGACATAAAGTGCCGTGCCATTGGGACCCACCGGCCACACACTGACCAGCCCGGCGTGACCTGTTTGCTCAACGAGGGACTCTTCTGCCAAGGGAGGGATGACGCCTTGGCTGATGATGCCTGCTGGAACTATGAGGTGGCCTTCCTATGTGACTGCAGTGAGTAATTACCTTTCATTCTGCTAATCATAGGGGTGTAGAGGAAGAGGCAGAGGAATAGAGGAAGGAACATAGAATAGAGGAACAGAGGAAGGAACATAGAATAGAGGAACAGAGGAAGGAACATAGAATAGAGGAACAGAGGAAGGAACATAGAATAGAGGAACAGAGGAAGGAACATAGAATAGAGGAATAGAGGAAGGAACATAGAATAGAGGAACAGAGGAAGGAACATAGAATAGAGGAATAGAGGAAGGAACATAGAATAGAGGAACAGAGGAAGGAACATAGCATAGAGGAACAGAGGAAGACCTAGATATTTTATTTTGATTGAACAACTTTTTTTTCTATTGTGTGACTTCTCAAGGACAGCTTCACAAGTCCCCTATTGTGGAGATATTGGTTTGTCCTCAAAAACTGGAGTCTTCCTATAGTGATTTTAAAACTACTAATTGATTAGGTGAGGCAAAGACTTTGGGTGAGGCTAGTATAACTTTTCATATGTTTGAACTATCATGCCTATTGTGCATGTTTCTTTTTGTTCCCCACTTGTTTTCATTTCATAACTTACAGAGTTTCAGAAAATGATGAGCAGTCATATTTAGGCGCAACAGTTTGCTGGTGACCAAGATCATAGTTTAGTGATTTGTTATTTGACAAGGTAACTTACGCCTCATGTCTTTCTCTTCTCCTAGGTCTCCCAACTGTCCAGTCAACACTTGCGACCACCCCTGCCACTCCAGCCACTCCCCCTCCTGTTGTGACGCCTTCTGTGTAGGTTACTATACCATATTGGAGTGATTGAATATCTGTGAAAACCACAATTTGTAATTACAGACAGGTTTGTATGTATCTCTGAAAGTATGTAACTTGAATATGTGTAACTAGAGGAGTGCCTGTATATGAATGGATTCGGTCGGCAGGTGGTCAGTGCGGAGTCAATAGGGCGCTTTAAAAGGATGCTGGATAAATACATGGATGGGGATGAAAGGTGGATGTGTAGGTACAATAGTGTTAAGTAACTGGAACTACCACGTGTAGGTCTCGCGGCCTCTTGTAGCTTCCTTATTTTCTTATGTTCTTAATATCTAGCACACTAATGCACACACTGAAGTGACTGTTGTTCTGCCAGACCCCCTGTTATCGAGGACCTTGAGGAGCCCTACACCTGTGACGAGGAGGGCTGGAGTGAATGGTACAACCTCAACTCTCCGGACACTGATGGCGAGTTTGAGTCTCTATCCGAGATTCGCAAGGCAAGTATTTACTGTATTTTTGTTATTTGTGAGCAGCTTTTTCTGTAAGGTTTTCTTGTAGCATTTAAATACTGCATCAAAGACACCACAAATTTGAAGGTCTGAATTTTTTATACTCATATTTGGGATTTTCAGATTCTCTATCGTAAAGCATTTATAAAGGAATTAAATCAATGTTAGTACTGTATTTCAAAGACAATAAAGACAATAAAGACAGGGGCTTTAAGTCATATTATCAGTTATTAATGTTTGTTACAGTTCTTGCACACTATAAGTAGTTCTTGCACACTATAAGTAGTTCTTGCACACTATAAGTAGTTCTTGCACACTATAAGTAGTTCTTGCACACTATAAGTAGTTCTTGTACACTATAAGTAGTTCTTGTACACTATAAGTAGTTCTTGCACACTATAAGTAGTTCTTGCACACTATAAGTAGTTCTTGTACACTATAAGTAGTTCTTGCACACTATAAGTAGTAGTTGTTGTTTGCAGTGGAATCCTTGTTAAACAATTAAGCTAGGATCGATAAGCAAGGTTGCAATTCTGCCTGACATTCTAAAAATGACTTAAATTAGTTGAGGCTCTACATTGTAAAGCTCTGAGTTAGACTGTTTCTCAATCAAAATTGTCTATATTTGGGCAGGCCTACACACTGTGTCCGGACCATTACATTTCTGAGGTGGAGTGTCGGCCAGTGCAGGGTGGAGACTTGGAGGCCGTGGTGACCTGCAACAACCGGGGAGCAATGTGCCGCAATAATGGTGAGTTTGTGAAAATATGCATCCTAAATATACATTCTAACTATGTTTCATATTCATTCTAAGCATAAAATTATTTCAAGAATTTTTTTTTTTTTTTTGCATTATAATATAAAACTTTACAAAAAAATACTTTCAATAAATCAATTGGGTCTTATGAAACAGACTTTGTGATAAAAAAAAGTATTCATTTACATAACTCTACATTATTTTTCACACACACACTCCGTTTGCTCACATTCATCCTATTACTACATTTGATATATTTATTTCTTTTTTAAGCCTCAGCCTTTTTATGAATAACTAAGAGATATTTTTTGTCCACAGGGAACTATAAGTACTGTCAAGACTACAAGGTGCGCGTGTTCTGTCAGTGTGAATGTCAGGACGGCCTTGGTATGGAGAACTACGAAATTCTTAATGACCAGATCACTGCGTCCTCCCTCAAGACTCCTGACGACAAGCCCCACGCTGCTCGCCTCAATGCTGACTGGGCCTGGACGGCTAAGGATGCCCCAGAGTTCCAGGATGAGGCAGTGCTGTCAGAGTGGCTTCAGGTTGACCTTGATGAAGTGAAGGAGGTGACTGGTGTAGTGACTCAAGGACACCCTCACTACGATCAGTATGTTGAGCGTTTTGTGGTGCAGGTCTCAGAGACAGGGCTGATGTGGGATGACGTTGTGGAACCAGAGGACACTTATGCCAAGCAGTTCCAAGGCAACACAGACTCCTCAACGCCAGTGACAAACCTGTTTCCTGAGCCGGTGTTTGCACGTTATATCAGAATTGTTCCCACTGACTACCATTCTGGCATTTCCCTTCGGCTGGAGCTCAAAGGATGTGATGTTAAGGAGACAACAACCCTTCCCTCCACCATCACACCACCTTCTGAGGGTGTATGCGTTGATGGCTGGACGCAGTGGATGAACACACACACGCCGGGCCCTGGGGACTGGGATGATAGAGATGACCTCGATACCCTGAGTGAAGAATACTCCTTCTGTGCTCCCCATATGATTGTGGCCTCAGAGTGCCGCGCAGTTGGTCCTGTCACCCTCTCTAGCCAGTATGGCATTGTTTGCAATGTAAATAATGGTATCCAGTGCAATGATGATCTCCAGGAGCCAAACCACTGCTATGATTATGAAATAAGATTCATGTGCGACTGTTCGCTGAGCACAACATCGACAACTGTGACCATTGAGCCCATTGTGCCCATTGTTTTCCCAACGGAAGGCGTCACGGCTCCACCAGTGCCAGATGTTTGTACGTACTCGAGCCCACAGATCAAAGAGCATGAAGAAGATTGTCGTAAGTTTTATGAGTGTGCACCAACATTATCTGGGCGTGCATATGTAGAGAAAGAGTGCGGCCCCGGCACATTCTTCAATCCAAGGGACTCTGTATGTGACTTTGAATACAATGTCATCCACATAAAACCAGAATGTGGAAGACGTGTAACACCGCCCCCCATGGTTGCCTCCACAACCCCGGCAGCACCGTGCTTTGGAAACTTCTGGACGGAGTGGTTCAATGTCTCTCACCCAGCCATTGACGGCGGGGACTTTGAGACATTTGAAAACATCCGTAGAGCAGAGTTGGACATTTGTGATAATGAATACATCACTGACGTGCAGTGCCACTTTATAAAGGTGGAAGGCTCCAGACCCTCCAGTAAGGGCCGTAGTAAGGGCCGAAGCAAGGGCCGCAGGAAGGGAGGTGGTCGCAAGGGCTACAAGGGAAGTCGCTCTGAAAAACTGACTTACTCACGTGCTGATTTCAGCCAGAGCAATGACCGCTACGTGGACTGTTCCCTCACCTCAGGCCTGAGCTGCCGCGGCGCTCGGTGTCAGGACTATGCCATCAGAGTCCAGTGCTCCTGCGGTAAGTGTTTTTTCTTTTTTTCTCTTTTTTTATGAAATTATAATCAGTTATCCTTTTTGAAAGTTTACAATCATCTCATCATCATCATCACTATTTGAAAGGTAGGTTCCATGGCTATATGGGTCAGTCTTGTCACCTAATGCTACATGGTCAAGTGCAACTTGTGTGTTAGCTCTTTGGTTTTCCAGATCCTTCATCAGGACTTCATTCCTTGATTTCTTGTCCACCCACTGAAACTACTAAGATCCAATTTGATGCCTATTCCTAGGAACTCCTTTAAGGGGGGGATGACGATGACAGTAGTCTCCACCCATTCTATGACCTATCTCTTTTTAACGAGCTAGGGAACGAGGACAAAGCCTCAGCTTCCAGCTTTGACCTTGTTTGATTTGTCTTCTACACCGGTCACATCTGCTTTATCCATACCCTCCCATGGGGCTGTCTGGCACATATTCTTTAGTTCCCAACAAACTGGTACAAAAGTTCCAGTTTGGGAGCTCTGGTTAAGCTCCTACATCTTGTTCCTTCACAAGATTTCAGTAGAGTGTCTTACTTGCTAATTCAATGAATTTCCATCAAACAGAAGCCACCAGAACCACCCCAGATATCCCCCCAACCACCACAACCCAAGAAACCCCCATCACCACCACCACAACACCGGCCATCCCAACAACCACACCTGAAATTGTTATCAAAGGTAAGTGTCACTTTCATTATCGTTGCGATCATCACCACCATAACTATTATCACTGTAAATCTAATAGAAAAGATATGTCACAGTGGAAGACTATATAGAGCATCCTGTTATGAAGAGATGTAAGCTTCATGTTTCTTCCCCAGACTGTCCTCCTGGTCAGGTTTACGTCCCCAATGCAATCCCGTGCCAGCGTGTTTGTGTCTACTACCGCTACTTCCTCAGACAGAATGGCATTTGTCAGGTATGTGGTAGTGACCAAAGACATAAATCAATGTTATTATTGATGGGAGGTGTAGAGATCTTGTATGTTCTTTGCATGCCTGTTCAATTATGTGCATGAAAGCACTTTGTTTTTTGCATGATCAGCTCATTAGTGCATAAAAACTCACTTATTTCCTCACATCAGAGCTGGGCAGTATTTAAATACGTATTTGAATATATTTGTGTATTTAGAAATGTATTTATAAATACATTGGTTGTCATGTATTTAAATACAGTATTTAAATACTTTTATGAGTATTTAAATACTTTTATGAGTATTTAAATACTTTTATGAGTATTTAAATACTCATAATATAAAAATTAAATACTTTTGTATCATTAATTTGGCCATAAACATGCCCAACTATCTGGCAATCCTGATGTTACAGTGAACCAGTGTTTCCACATTCAAGGAAATTTCCTTATTTTTAGGAAATTTAGGCCTGAGAAGGAAATTTCTAAGGAAACCCAAAATCTAAGGAAATCCATTTTTTTTTGGACATGTTAAAATTTGTGTGTATTTAAAATGTATTTGCAAATGTATTTAAATACAATTGATGTATACAGTATCAATCAATCATTGGGGGCATACGCCGGGGGGCGCGTCGCCTCGCCCACCCTACGACGCCACTCCCGGGGATCACCACGCGCGAGTTCCCATGCAGGCTCCTTTCCCATACCAAGCAGCTCTCGACAAGAAACATCGACTTGCCCCAGCCACGAGCCTTGTGGGCGCCCCCTTGGCCTCCTCCACGCCGGATTGTCTCTTACAGATACAACCCGATGGGAACCCGGTTTCAGGGTAGCGTGCCACATGCCCATATAGCCGAAGTTGGCGCTGACAGACTATGCAGGTAATAGGCCTCGATTCAGTCTCACGGTGCAATCGCTGATTTGACACGTAATCATCCCAGCGATACCCCATTATTCTGCGAAGACACTTATTACCAAAGGCATTGATTCGTCTCTTCAAGTCACTATTTAGTGTCCATGTCTCACAACCATAGAGTAAGACAGGGATCACAAGTGACTTGAAGATCCGGATCTTTGTCCTTCTGCACAGGTACCGACAATGCCAAATACTCCCGCTGAGCGAGTCCATAACACCGTGGGTTATGCCAATCCGCCGTAAGACTTCTTGACGTGACCCGCCGTCATTATGGACTGCGCTACCAAGGTATGTAAAACTTTCCAAGATCTCAATGTCCTCGCCACACGCATGAACAGACTGTACTGCTTCATCTAGTAAGTCTCCAAACACCTGGACCTTGGTCTTGAGCCAGGAGACCTCAAGTCCCAAAGGCTTTGCCTCCTCGTGCAGCGCCTCGAGAGCCATCACCAGGACCTCCAGCGACTCAGCAAAGATTACTGCATCATCGGCAAAAACAAGATCAGTGATCTTGGTGTTGCCGACGGATGCTCCACAATCACTTTGATCTACAGCCTTGTCCAATACCCAGTCCATACAAGCGTTGAAAAGTGATGGGGCAAGGACGCACCCTTGCCTCACTCCTGTATTCACAGGGAAGAAGCTGGATACACCTGCCCCACACTTCACAGCACTCTCAGTCCCAGAATACAGACCAGTTATCAAACCAATAGTCCTTGCAGGAAGTATACGAAGGAAGTATATGAAGTATACAGTATAGTATTTAGTATTTAAATACATTCGTAAAATGTATTTAGTATTTAGTATTTAAATACATTTCTCCCATGTCTTTAGTATTTAGTATTTAAATACATGCAATGTATTTAGTGCCCAGCTCTGCCTCACATAGATAACTTAAGTTGGATGTTTCATATATCCTTGGAATGCTGAGTCACATTTGTATTTTCATTTAGTATATTGTAGCCTCTTATTATAAGATGCGGATAATGTAGCGTGTTTGTGTATTTTTAAGTGTCATGTTCCAGTCAAAGATAGCATTATATCCTCACACTCAAGATAAACCTCTTTCTCATAGACTGATGGGGAATATGCGCCAGCCTGCTTGGAGCCTAGGCAGAGGCAAGTGTGTCCCCCCCACCAGTACCTGCGAGACAAGAACGTTTGTGTTGCAATTCAAGACTGCAACTGCCGCCTTCCTGATGGCCAGGCTGCCCCGGTACATCACTTTTTATTACTTCTGACCTGTCTGTGGCGCTTCAGCTGTAGTCTATTTTTTTTAACGAGGTGAAAATTCCATTCTATCATAAGGTCTCGTGCTAAAAATGTTGCCTACGTTTGCCTGATAATATGGTTAACTATGATAAAATACAGCTGAAATTAAGAAGCGTAGTATTCTCTTCTCTTGGCATCAAATATTAGTCAGGAAGCAGCAAGGGGTCAGGATTTTTCACCTCTTTATAAAAATAGACTATAAGAATTTTACTGCTCTTTGAGTATTTCATATGAATCAGTACTTTCTGCACTGATAGATTGATACAAACAAAGTATTAAGCTATGCCCTTTTAGTGACATCATATTAAGTACTGGATTGCTATTTTATTGGAAAGTTTCTATACACACATAGCCACAAGATTACTACAAAGTCTTGCAAACAAAGGACGCAACTATCAAAGCAAAAGGTAAAGCAAAGGTAAACGAAGAATGCAACTATCTTAATTTTTCTCCTTCCTCAGCCGGGCCGCCCCATCAGGGTGGATCAGTGTGAGGTGTGTCAATGTGCCAGCAATGTGCTGATGTGTGACAGGTCTGGCTGCATCACCACTACCAAGCCTGCCTACACTGTGACTGCTGAGGTAAGTCTCTCCTTAACCCCTTCACGCCCAGATCTTTCCTTTGCTATAAAAAAAATGTCTGTTAGCCATAAAATTACAAAAAGTAACTTAATATCCCAAATTAGTTAGTCGACAAGGATACTAAACAGGTCATATCTATTAAATATTGCTTATATTCATTAAAAATCATCTAATGGTACCGAAATTACAATGGAAATTACGGTCTGGGTCTCAAGAGGTTAATTCTAATTCTTACAACCAAATGCATGTCACCCCTCTACCACCATGGTTCTTATGGTAATGAAACAATTTTATACTCTGAATCAGACATGGGTAAGGTAAGGTAAAGATGGGAGCATACGCTAAGCTGCGCGTGGCATGCGGTGCTCATCTCCGTGGCATTAGCCCTTAGAGCCTGTGGTGGGTGAGGACCCATTACCCCGGGACACAGGGCTAGTGTGACTCCCAGGTTACCACAGTTACCTTCCCCAGGTTACCCCAGGTTACCCATTTATCAACCCGGAAAGGAAGGAAGAACAGCTGGGTAGGCTGGTCACCGGCTTGCCCTGGCCCGGGATCGAACCAGGGCCCGCAGATTCGTAGCCAGGCACGCTAGCCACTGCACCACGGAGGCGACATATGGGCATGGGCATGATTATAAAAAATGATTATGATTTGATTTTGATTATCATCCGGAATAATTTTTGATTATGATTAGATTATGATTACTCGTTTTTTCCTTTTTATGATTATGATTTGATTATGATTATTTCCCTTTACGTATTTTTGATTATGATTAGATTTTTTCTATTATTGCTTGATTATGATTAGATTTTTATTATAATCACATATTATTGTGATTATTTGTACACAGTAATGATTATTATTAAGGTCATTTTTTTGTTCAGTTAAACATTCGTCAACAGTGTTTTTTATTGCAATTGACACTAGCTTAAAGGAAACCACATCTAATTGGTGCATTTTGCTTCTTTATATTTGAGTAATATAAATAACTACACTGTCGCATTAGTATACATTTATAACTAATGTAAGTACAAGTATACAAAAACAACGGTTAAGTAAAACAGTGCATAAAGATTTTATCCCACATGTTTGGCTTCATCACCTCATTGCTCGGCTATTTATGATCACATTAAATTTCTAAGCACATTCCTGAATCTGCACACTTTTCTGACTATGACGGTATAGGATACGTCCCAGTGTGAAAATATCGAGAGGGTCAAAATAGTCATTTGATCTTTGTTTTGTCGACATCTCAGCCACCGCGTCGCCTTCTCATGGAGCAAGCGACGGTCGAACGTTTCCTGCGGGGATACAGCAAGAGAAAAGTGACCGCTTGCAAGCGAAATTTTTCTTGCTCCACGGTAGAAAACGCCTTTAGTGTCATGCTTTGCAAAGATGCTTGGACCTGGAACATATATATATGAAATTGGCTAATTTATTTAGGAGAAATAGAATTGCTACATGGAAAAAACAATGAAATAATCACAATAATCACATTTTAATCATTGATTATTTTGAAGAAAAATATGATTATGATTTGATTATGATTAAAGCTGCAGCTTCATATTTGATTATGATTTGATTATGATTATGTAATCACAGCCTTTGATTATGATTTTTTTTATTAATAATCATAATCCTGCCCATGTCTGCCCTGAATTAGGAAAGCAGATGCACAAAAATAAAAAGATTATAGAAAAAATATTGTTACAGAAACTCAAGGGCTACATAGATGTGAGAAATATATAAATGAATATTGTTTTTTCATACTTTTTTTACACTGTTGCTTGTAATTCAATAAGGGTTTGTTGTTGAAAATACTTCACCTCTATGAAATTCAATGTGTTCCCTATTAACACAGTTTTGTTATCCCTTCTCCTATCAGCCCAAGTTTAAGTGTGGTAAGTGGGGTTCGTGGATGAGTGTGTCTGTGCCCAACCAAGGGGACGAACAGGAGCTGATTGCTGACCTGGGGGAGACGTATCCCGGGGACAAGTGCCGGGAATATGGCAACATTAAGTGCAGAGTACGAGACAGTGAGTAGGATGTTTCGGAAAATATCTGATGTGTCTGGGACTATATTGAAGAATAAAGATTCTGTGTTCTAGCTAGGCCATAAAAGTAATAGGGATACATGCAGTAAGAAAAATAGAAATGAGGATTGAATATTCTTCTCCAATCATTCTCTGAATAAGAAAAAAAAAAAAAAAAATTCTGCCTCCTTCTTGAGCACCACCATAAAATTTAAGGACAGAGAGAGTTGTGTACAAAAATTTGCGCTTTGATAATCCCATCAATTGGCTGGCCCTATCAGAGTAACATATATACATAAGAGAATACTTTTTTTTTTTTTTTAGTGCATACATAAGAGAATACTTTTTGTTACTTTAATATATAATCCTAATCGAACATCTTGTGACAGTCGTGTCTTTTTGCCTCATTGCTCGTTGAATTTAATTCAAGTGATCATGTAAGAGTGGAAGAGTATGTAACGAGAATTGTCAGTATAGATGAAGTTAAGATGATGACGATGATTCCCTTCCCCCAGGTCACGAGACTATTGCCGAGGCCGGCCAGGTCGCCTCCTGTGACATAGAGAAAGGCCTCGTGTGTCTGCAGTCACAAAACCCCCAGGGCTGTAAGGTAGGTGTTTTAGATTATATATATTTAACATTTGATATATTTACCATTTATTGTAGACGATTTACTCAGTGTGTTAATTATACAGTGAATGAAGTGAAAATGTGAATGAATCGGTGAATTAATCAATTAGAGAAAGAGAGAGAGATGTTTTAATTGGTGTGTGAGGTATATGGTGAATGATGAGAATTAGAAACATTTACCATTTGGCATCACTGGGTTCCCAGAGTTTGGTATTTCAACTAAATCTAAAATGTCTAAATAATTCTTGGCATTACACAGTTAACATGACAAAAGGGTTAAATTGAAAGCTTGTACTGAAGTGCTGTGCTATTCACTATGAGATGCTGATGGTGCATGTCTTTTCCAGGATTATGAGGTTGATTTATTCTGCATTTGTAAAGATGGGGACTGGGACGACTTGTACTTCACAGAGTCTACCACAGCAGGTGAGGGAGGTTTGGAGGCTTTGCAGAGATCCTTGCACTGTCTGTCTTTCAACACATAACTTATTTCATTAGATAGTGGAACCTATATGAGAAATAGCAGAATGTCGCTCATAAGATTAGAGAAAACATATTGCTTATTTATGTTACCTTCATTCTTTGTTGCATTTATAATTCACATGTTTTTTTCTCACAGTCCCATCAACCACCACACCCTATCATCCCGGACCATTGACCACCACACCCTATCGTCCCGGACCATTGACCACCACACCCTATCGTCCCGGACCATTGACCACCACACCCTATCGTCCCAGTCTTCCCGGACTATTGACCACCACACCAGGACCCTTCGATGACAGTGAGTGTTAGCCAAGTGTGTAGAAAAGGGAAACTATTTGTACAGCTGAGAGGATTACCATAATCTGACCCAGAATGTGTTGAGAGTACACATGAATTAAAAACCATCTTGTGTTGACTACCATGTTGTTCCTATATTGCCTTTAAATACACTATAAATAAGGGTGAATGTAAGATTGATTACAGCTAGTTACCTTATCCATCTGTTCCATCTGTTGGTGAGACATCCCATGCTAACCTTACATTTCAGATTGTACGGAGTCCATGAGGTATGAACAGTGTGCCGTGCCATGTAACAGGATATGCATGTACTACAAGTCCATACTACAGGAGCAGGGCTGGTGTGTGGTAAGTGTGTATTTATCTTGTTGTGATGTACAAGAAAAGAGATTTAAGCTAGTACGGTCCCATCTCCAAAACTATTATTATCCAGCTTGGCTTTGAAGTCGTGCATATTCTTGGCATGTACCTTCTCTATCAGATAACCCTATTGCATCCATCTCTTTAGTCTTATTGTTACTACATATCAGTACAATTTCAGTGTTCTGGTTTGCAATTTCTGTTACCTCTGGCAGAGTGAAGATGACTGTGCTCCTGGCTGTGTGGATAAGGATGTGGACAAGGATGGTACTTGTCCGAAGGGCCTCTTTGGGATCAATGAAGAGAAGTGTGTCCAAGTAGCCGACTGCAACTGCCGCCTATCCAATGGACAAGCTCTGCCAGTATGTACAGATTAGCATAACATGGATTGAATCTAGACCTTCATAGCTCATTATCTTTTAAATATATTCTTGCGATGGTTGAAGTGCAGTGAGAGGCATTAATGAAAGGAGACACACAAATATTATAAGAAAATAATGGAGCAGTATGGAAGGAAATTAATAAGGGGGACAATTAATGTACTACAAAAGAGTTTTATAAAGAGGGTATTTTTGGGTAATTTTTCTATGGTTATATCTTGGTAAAGGGGGGCAATCAATCCCTGAAGGAACTAAGAACTCAAAGACAATGATGATCAGGATTAACTTACATTGCTCCCTGCACACATCAAGCATTGGCTCTTGCATTGCATTCCAGGCTGGAGTAGAGTACCGAGTGGGCACGTGTGAGCAGTGCAGGTGTGAGAACAATGCCCTGCTGTGCTCTCGCCTTCCAAACTGTGAGGAGTCGACCACTGAGCCGACCACAACAGAAGTGATCACTGTTTTCACCACAACACCCTCGACCACCACCTTCCAGCCAGAGATTACCTTTAAACCGGTGTATGTCCCATTTGTTACTGGTCATCTTTGATTTCTAAGTGAATAGAATCAATGTCTTATCATTCATCAAGCACCATTGTTTTGGCCCCAGTCAACACTGATCATGTTAAGTTATCTTGAAACCCATAATGTTGTATGTGCTGCAAAATCCAGCATTAGGTTTATACATTCTGCCAATGTGGAAAAAACCTTATGAATTGTTGCGATTTTCTTTTTGTAGCGTTCACGTTTTACATATAATAGACATTTTATTCTTTTGGCTTCTCTTATTTTTAAACAGAGTATTGGCATTGAGAATTATCCAATGTTTTCCAGGTGCAACAATTGGTCGCCTTTCTACAAGAAGGAGCGGGGGCCTGAGGGAGTGACCTTGAGTCTTGAAACACTGCGCACACGTGAAGAGTTCCTTTGTGAACATCCCATCAATGCCACTTGCAGGGAGGTCACCAGTGAGTGGCACAAATTTGTCTTCTTAATTGACAAATAGGGTAACACATGTTATATCCTATTAATCATGGGGAGGGATGATTTTACATGACTGTCCCTTTGATTATTAGTTTTATTTGCAAATTCTAGCTTCAAGCATAGCATAAAAGATGTAATTCGAGCCAATCTTTTGTTTCTCTCCTACAGCCAAAGTCCCAGCCGCTGATTTTGACCAGACTCTAACCTGTGATACTGTGGAAGGCCTCAGGTGCTCTGATCTGGACAACAGCCAAGATTGTTACAATTATGAAATATCCTTCTTTTGCCTCTGTGAAGAAGTCTCCACCCCGCCACCCCGTGTGACCAGTGAGTTGTGCCGAGACTCTGTAAATGAAGCTAAGCACTAAATATTTCTGATAACAGTAAATATAGAGGAAGTTTGACATTCCCAGGATGAACTATATTGGATTTGACGTTTGGAGCAATAACCTTAGACTCAACAATCAATCATAATGTTGTTTAAGAAGTATTTTAGTCAATTACAAGGTAACTAAATCATCATTTGTTTATAGACACTAGGGGCATCGTTTATGTTCTATCATTTAATGTTGATATAACTGATGCACCACCGAGTAAGAAGTTCAATGGCTAAATTTCTGTAAACGAAACAGGTGGTACAAATGTTGGCCAATTGAATCCTAAGACAGCAGTGTACTTGTAGTGTGCTTCTTGCCTTCTACCGTTTATTTTTCTTAGCTTTTGTGTTTGAAATTGTGCCGCCCCACGTGTTGGGGATGGTTTGGGGAGCCATACAGAACACGCAACTGTATGATCTCAATATTTCTACAGGATGAGTTGAAGCACTAGCATTCTCTTATGTAACTTTCCTTCCCTTCATTCTTGTAGCCGTGGGTCCCACTACCACTCTGGCTCCATGCGACTCTTGGTCCCCATGGATCAACAACGTCAAGCCGTGGCAGACAGATGGCGACACAGAGTACAGCACCCTCCAGCAACTCCAGGAGGAATACACCTTCTGTATGCAGGTGGGAAATAATGGATTTTTAATTGTGGTTGAAAATACTTGTGGGAAGCAAAATCATATCAATTTTCTATTAAGGCCACATTTTCTATCACCTCTTCATTTCAAAGCCTCAGATCTTCCCAATATTATCTTAAGATTACCTGTGCCACACAAATATTAGGGCAAGGCTGATAGAACGAGCAAATCCTAATGCCAGCCACTCCTTGATCAGGGTCAACTGGCGGACATCGAGTGTGTGGAGGCTGCCAGTGGCCGCAACACTGGAGCAGATGTCGGTATGAGCTGCGACGTACGTTATGGTTTCCGGTGCACTAACTCCGGCCAGGAGCGAGGCAGCTGTCTGGACTACAAGATCAGATACTACTGCACCTGTGGTAAGCATTTACCATGGATACCTTTTTGCCGGGGGTCATTATATCGGACATGTTAACAAAAGATAATTAATTTTAGATTACTCATTTGAAAATATATAATATTGATTACTAGATACCTTCATTAAGCTTGAAAGATATTTTATCATAATGTTGCTTCTCTCTTTCTCCTTCTTTCTTAAATGTATTGTAATGATATATAATGTCTTAAGAAAAATATAAATTCGTCACAAGTCCGACTCCTTTCACAGAGACCACAACAACAATCACCACTGTAATGCCGGACTTCACCACACCCCCTCCAAAGTGTTATCCCGACAAGTGAGTTTGAGTGACCGGTGTACAAAAATGTTGCATAGGTGGCTATTTTATATGCCGTATTTTTGGTGTATAAGACGTTTCTAAAAGATTTCTTCTAATGAGAACTATTCCTGCTTAAATTTTTTGTTCATCTTTCCCAGGTATATTGACCTGCTGAAGGAAGTAGATGACTCTGGTTTCTCCTCTACCCGCGCTCGTAGCACCCTTTACGGACCAGCCAACGCACGACTCTACAACCCGGATGGCAGCCTTTCAAGTAAGTTGTTGTGTTCCTCAACAGTCCACTGACAAAAAAAAGTCCTGCAGACAAAAATCCTCTCATTGTTAAGAATAAAATTAACCTTGTGACTCACACACTTCCAACTCTTACTATAAAGTCAGCCTCTGGTCCATGTCTTTCACTAATTACAACATAATTAGTTGATTCACTATACAAACTATTTATTAGTTTAGGCTTTCATGATAGTAATGATGATTCTGATCCCAGAGCCAGGTTGGTCTCCAGTACGTAACGACCAAGAACAGTTCTTGGAGGTGAACTTGGGCTCAGTCGTACCAGTGTATGGCTTGGCGGTGGCGGGGAACCCTCGCACTCAGGAAAGAATCACTGCATTCACCGTCCAGTACTCCAGAGACGGCCTCATCTGGTCTGACATCCCCAGCGACAACACTGACCCCTCCAGTCCAACCAAGGTATTGTCATTCCTACCACACTATTGAAAACAAAGTTGATCAAGAGGAGTCTGAGACCACATACTTCCGCCAAGGGTGAAAAATCCTCCACCTGTTACAAAATAAAAATAGAAAATTACAAAAGAACAAAATATAAAAAAAAAAAATGTTTGCATAAATTTTGTTCCCCTGGATTCAGAAGCATGACCGGATCGCTTTGTGATATTTTCTTTACTAAGAACATCAAGATGATTTTCCCTAATTTTGTTATATCAAGCTGATTATGGATTTGTGATGATATGACTCAAAATGTCCAATTTGGCCTATCCTGCAATCCTTCAAAAAATTCCTGGGTCTATATATGGATCCAGATCAATTCCAAAAATCAATCACTACTAAATTAGGCCGTTTGTAACTTTATGTGGAATCCTACTAACAAACAGACCAACAAACCTGAATCGATAACTTAACTTCCTTGGCAGAGGTAACTTTGCAAAATTCAATAAAGTAGCCATAATGGAAAGGAAATAGATCAAATGTCACATGAGATAGGAAAAAGGAACCACAGGTCACAAATAGATCACTTCAAGGGAACATCTGCCCCATAGGTGTTCCAAGGTGCCTTGACGTCACAGAAGTGAAGCAGATCCTATTTGACCAGCCCATTGAGTTGAAGCAGCTCAGGATCAAGCCCACCAATTGGTACCGTGCCATTGCCCTGCGATTGGCGGTGATTGGCTGTGAGCTCCCAATGACCACCACAACGACAACAACCACAGGTGAGTAGGTTGGCTTTTTTCTCTCGTGTGCTCCGATGCCCTGCCAGGTAGACGAACCAACCCCGCCTGGTGTGGTTCGGTGCATCTTTGGGTGCAATAATGACAAATATGTGTATTTAGGCATTATGAGGAAAGTTTCCGTTATGATTAACCCCTTCACGCCCAGATCTTTCCTTTGCTATAAAAAATTATAGGTTGTCGAGCCATAAAATTATGAAAAGTAACTGAATATACCAATTTAGTTAGTCGACAAAAATACTAAATAGGTTATATCTATAAAATATTGCTTATATTCACTAAAAATCATCTAATGGTACCCAAATTACAATGGAAATTACGTTCTGGGTGTCAAGGGGTTAACAGTATATCACATAATTTGTTAAAGTTAAAAGCATAATCATATGAAATTACAATACTGACAGAGATGCCGCAGTGTGATGAGCCGATGGGTCTTGAGAACGGCTTGCTGTCAGACCTCCAGATTAAAGTTTCATCTGTTAAGGATTACCGATTGGACTACTATGGGAAGCACAACATTCGCCTCAACACTCAGCCAGATTCCTACCTCTCAGCCGGAGCTTGGGTGGCATTGCCCAAACCAGATCAATTCGTCAGGGTGAGACTTTGTTGTGGTTCATTGTCATCTGATTTGATTTCCGATATTCTCTGAACATCCTGTGTATGTAATTGATTTTCAGAGAGCGCCTATAAAATTATTTTCTTTAGTGACTGATGGGCTCTGGCAACTCTAACTCTCTTCTACTATTTCAAGAACTAGCTGTAAAAGTGTTATGAAACCTAATTGAGAGTGATGCCTTGATCACCTTTAAATCAACTGGTTTCTCAAAAGTATCTTTCAAAGAACAAGAATTTCAGTACACTTTTCATGAACCTTAGAAAGCCAGTAGTTTCCAGCCTTCCTTGTAGACTCAAAGCTAATCAGTAGAAAAGATTATGAAAACTTCAGTATTCTCATAATAAGCAACCTTCCATTGTAGGCTATCAAACAGATTCTCCAATTTTTATTTTTTTTATTTTTTTATTATTATTATTATTTATTTTATATTTTTATTATTATTTTTTTCTTTTTATTTTTCTCCAGTTTGACTTCCTCGAGCCCAGCCTGCTGTCCGGGGTAGTGACACAGGGACATCCCGCCGTGCCACAGTGGGTGGAGTCCTTCACTGTCCGCTACTCCCCAGACGGTGACACTTGGAACACCATCATGGAACCAGATGGCACTGAAAAGGTATGCCGTTTTAGCCTTCATTAGCACCCACACTAATAAAACTGCAGTTCAAAAAGAATCTAGTCTGCTACACAGGAACTACCTCGTGTAGGTCTCACGGCCTCTTGTAGCTTCCTCATTTTCTTATGTTCTTATGTTCTTATACTTATTGGAGGTTTTGTTTCAGCTACATTTACCAGCCTGCATATCTTTTTATCTTCCTGTCGTGTCTTTCTGTCTGTCTTTCCGGTTTTCTTATGTAAGTCATAACATTAGTATTTACTTTTCAATCTTTACTTTGTTCATTTTCAAATCCTCAACCCCTTCACACCCAGATCTTTCATTTGCTATAAATTGTATGTTGTCGAGCCATAAAATAACAAAAAGTAACTGAATATACCAAATTAGTTAGTAGACAAGGGTACTAAACAGGACATATCTATAAAATATTGCTTATATGCACTAAAAATCGTCTAATGGTACCCAAATTACAATAGAAATTACGTTCTCGGTCTCAAGGGGTTAATTCTGATCATTTTTGTATTCAGGTCTTCATCGGAAACTTTGATAGTGACACACCTGTGGAGAACAAGTTTGATCGGCTGCTCAACGCTCGCTTCCTGGAATTGCGGCCCAAGCAATGGAAGTCCAACATTGCCCTGAGAGTGGAGGTGCGCGGATGTTTCCACCCATACCGTAAGTTCAGTTCTTCAGACCATATTTGCCAGGTTAAGTTTTTTTCAGTTTTTATAAGTTGTACAGTCAGTCTCCTGCCTGTTGTATATCCTGATCTTCTGTTCCAATAGGAGATACATTTGGAGATGTGCATAGGAGGGTAAGGTTCTTAAAAACTATCTGAGTTGGTGAGTTCATGGTGGGTGGAGGGAACATACTAAGGGGGAAATGGCCGTAGTTACCTACATATATGTACCTGGGTCTTGATTAAGAAAAGATATGTGGTGGTATTATACAAATAGGATTCTAAGATTGGAGCTTGCAAATGATGTTATTTTTCTCTTTTGATACCATGGAAAATCTTGTTATATTCATTGCATTACAGAGTTTTTTTCCTCCCCTACATAGCTGAAATGACCACTACCTCGGCACCTGTCTCCACCACCACTCAGCCTCCGCCTCGCCACTGCGCCTCCTGCCCCGGCCTGCCTCAAGAGTACTACTCCCTCTGCACGTCCTGCAACTACCAGAACGAATATTTTGATGGACAGAACTGTGTCCCAGCAAGCCAATGTCCATGTTATAAAGGTGGAGTCACGTAAGTGGAATACCATTGATCTCTTCACTCTCTGTTATTATCTGTTTCTCCAATTCTAAGGTTTCCAGTACAGGAGACTTGCCCTTCAATGACCAAGATTGACTTCATTTGCTTCCATTTGAAATATCTCCCAACATAGTCATGTATAACAAGATAATTTCTTCCAATTGTATCTTTTTTCTTTAGTTACTCACTGTGCATTTGGCAATTTTGTATTTGGTGACAGTTTTGGGGCCAAATTACTTGCCAAATGTTGCAAATGTGCCAAACTGTATGTTCATATTATGTTAGTTGTATTGCTCTGCTGCTTAAGAAACATAAGAACACAATTTTTGCCTGCAGATATGAAGTGGGCCAAGTGTTTGAGAGCAAAGAGTGTGAGGAATGTCAATGTCTTCTGGGTGGAGAGACATCCTGTGTCCCCAAGGAGTGTCCTCCTTGTCCTGAGGTAAGTACTGCGCATCTCATCTTCATCAATTTTCAGATATTTGGTGTATTTTAATCAGCTTTCTACTTTTTCCTTTAATATTCACATTTTATTGGCTCAGCTCTAGGGCTCACACAGACAAATAGCTTTTCATGAGTCATCTCGTGTATGTGGGTCAAGGCCCACAGCTTGATAAAGGCCATTATCTTAAAAAATGGAGGGGAAGAAGAAAGAAAACAAATATCTACAATCTTCACAATAGCTTTCCATTTGACTTTGTAAACTTGCTGCTGGTCCATTGCAGGAGGAGAAAGCAGTCATGACTCCCTCATGCAACTGCGTGTGTAAGCCATGCCCTCCTGAGACCAGACTGTGTCCTTCAAGCAACTTCTGTCTCAATGAGACTTCCTGGTGTGATGGCATTGAGGATTGTCCTGATGATGAGCTGATCTGCACCACGCCAGTGCCAGGTGCGCCATCTTAACATGTTATACACGTTATTCTGATAGTATGTATTATGAATTTCTTATTTTCTGACGATGCAAACTACACTGTCAATGAAAACTACCTGTTCTATCAAACGAAACATGTCTGGTCGTTATTTTTAGTTAGAAACCAAGATACAGTTAAAGTCCCGATCGCCTGGGTTCAGTTTGACTTGGGTCCTTAATGACTTGATTCCCATCTGTCTTGAGTATCAGGACTTGAGGCCGAAATATCTTGGGGATCACTTGACCTCATTACCAATTGCCTCAGTGCCAAATGACATGTAACCGTATCTGTCATCACCATTCATTTCCTTTGAGTCTTTGAAACACAAACACTTCATGCATAAAATATTTTAGATGAAAGCCCAAGATGTGCATGAAGACAAGTTTTCTCTCACTATTTCTAGGATAGTTTAGTCTACTCTTACATTAGTTTTTTTTAGAAAACTTGATGAGGTGGCTCTGGCGAAAGAATCTTCACCTAACCCGCCCTGTCACTTACTTTGTGCATTAGGATTTATTTACTTTTTTGCCCACTATCTCTAACCACATGTTTCCAAAACTGTATGCCTCTAAATGCGTGATGGATTTCTTTCACTTTACTTTTACTTCACTGTCACTTTATTTATTGCCAACAGAGATCCCAAAACCTTGTCCGACACCCTTCTGCCCCGAGCACTGGAAGCTGAAGGTGCGGCCGTCCAAGGGTTACTGCCCACAGGTCAAGTGCGAGCCGCCATCCACCCCCATGCCCTGCCCGAGCCCAGAGTGCCCACCAGACTACAGTGTTGTGGTCAAACTCTCAGAAGTAAGCAAAGATTCCATAGAAAAGGGCCTTAACCTCTTGAGGCCCAGAACGTTATTTCCATTGTAATTTGACCACCATTAGATGATTTTTATTGAATATAAGTAAAATTTTATAGATATGATCTATTTAGTATTCTTGTCGACTAACTAATTTGGTATATTACGTTACTTTTCGTAATTTTATGGCTAACAACAGACGATTATATATAGCAAAGGAAAGATCTGGGCGTGAAGGGGTTAACATGCAAAGAAGAAGTGACAATAGCAGTTTAGTAATTAAAAGTAAGGTGCAGAATGTAACAGACTGATGTGCATACAAAGCTTACCCTTGAGTTTTGGGTTGTTATGAAAAAACTTTTTTATTTCACTTTGATTGTTCAATATCTTACTCACCCCTAGATTGTTCCCCTTAAAGTACTTTTTAAATGTCACATATGCTGTAAGGAACTAGGTGCAAAAAGTTAAGACCTGACATTTTCCAGGCTGGCAGTAATTGTCCGGAGTATGATTGCAACCCTCCACTCCCCGCTGCCACCGAGCCCCCCCCCTGCCCTCCACCCACCTGTCCCGAGGGCTATGAAGTGCAGGGACTTGATTACATAGACTACCTGGCTGAGGAGTTCCCACAAGAGGTTCAGCAGAGCGAGGCCGTGTGCTTCCAGTATCGCTGTAACAAGACGAAGGAGACACCTGAAGAGGGTTGCAAAGACCCTAGTTGTCCTGAGAATTATGAGATCTTCTTTGCCGATGTCAGTGTCCTGGATAGTCCGTGTCCTCCTGTAAGTATTGGGGTTAGTTTGTAAAATATTTTGATTCCTTCATTTTCGCTTTCAAAGATTGAAACAGATTGCCTTGTCTATATCCTATTCTATCTATCAGAACATTTGTGTGTATCATCTATATGAATTTAATAATTGAATTTACATTATGATTTTTTTTTAATCTATCCTTCATAGCTGCAGCTCTTTCTATGCCTCCATTTGTTTAGGCAGGAAAATATTCATCATATCATCAAAGTTCCAAGGAAATAATAGCCTGGCATTGCTCCGCAGTACGAGTGTGTGCCCACCACGCCCACCACCCCCGTGCCCTGCCCCACCGTGGAGTGCCCCAACAACCTCACCATCATGTTCATCCGCAGTAAAGACCAATCCACCTGTCCTCGCTACACCTGTGTGCAGGCCACTCCTGCTCCATCCGTCACAACACCTTCCACCGAGCCTCCACTTTGTCCACCAGTAAGATTGAGTTTGATCACTTGAGTTTTATGAATAATTCTGCCCTTTAGAATTTTACATAGTGGTACAGTGTATATTGCTTTTCCTTGAGTGCCACTTTACTATTGTATAGGAGACAGAGTTATTTGTGAATAGAACTCTCCATTATTGCAGGAAATAGAAATAATTCCAAATAACATTAAATCCAGGCTTCAACATGATGAATTGATATTACCAGTGAATATATTTTGCAGGAGCAGATAGAGATTGTGATTTGCAGCCTAAATGAGGAGCTGTACCGCATCAACCCCTTGGAGGAAAACTGTCCACGGTATGCCTGCAGTAAGTGCCTCACACCCTCCCTCGTTGGACACTTTGGCTGCATAGGCTCACATCATCGTCTTATAGGATCTGAAGTAGAAGTTTTTTTTTTTTCTAACAAACATCTTTTTCACATGCCAATTCTTGTATCTTAATTTTTTCCTTAAACGCTCTAAAACAGAATACTGTGGTGATGTAAATAACTTTTTTCTTTCTTCAGCTGGTGAATAAAGAGGAAATATAAGACAATGTATGTGTGTTTGTATCTCGGAAGGCAAATGATGACGTTAAAGTTATCTTCAGCAAGTTGAAAGTTATGTATCCAACTGTGGTAGTGGAGCATTTAGTTCCCTTCATCCTCCTCTTTAGATGAGTTAAGGAAAGCTGAATATATTTTGTGTACCGATTTCAGTTTGTAATTTTTGGTTATTTTCAGAGCCCCTCGGCAGCCCTCCACCCTCCAGTACTGCCCTGCCCTTCAAACAGATGCCGGTGTGCACTGTAGAGAGTCGCACTATATCCACCTTCGGCGACAAGGATCTTGAGGTGGAGTTGTGTAATCATGTTATAGCACAGGACAAGTATAACAAAGACTGGGTGGTGGCAGGTGAGCAAATTTTTAAGTTTATTATTTATACACACGATCCATTGAGCAGTCAGTATTACAGCTTATGTATAAGAGAAAGATGGAAACTTTTAAGTAACATGTAGGTATAGCATTGACATATGATGCACTTCAGGCTAGTATGCATGATACGTATTTATTTATGTATGATAAAAGCAGACTGATAAGAGATTTTTAAAAGAATCAAGATCTTACCGTCCAATCAGCAAAGGTGGGCATCGCAATTTTTTTTCCAATTCCGCAATCGCAATTCCACAATTCCGACCTGCACCAGTCCGCAATCGCAATTCCACAATTTTTTTCATATAGGCCTTTTCGCAATCGCAATTCCGCAATTCCGCAATTTTTTTTCAGATAGGCCTTTTCGCAATCACAATTCCGGAATTCCGCAAACTAATTTTGACACCTACAATTAAAACAAAACATCTAAATAAAAAAAAAATGTTTCGACTCTTAAACATCTCTAGACTCTTAAACACCTACAATTAAAACCAAAAATGTCTCTATACTCTTTATTAGTGTTTAATACTTCTGTATTCCTTTTGTGTTTCTGTCTATACTTGTTACTTGTCCTTCACAATTAAGTCTTTGTCTCTTTTAGTGTTTTTCTTTACTTTTACACTTCACAGTCTACTGGCTAGTACAGTAAAACCCTTATAACTCGGCACTGTATAACTCAGAATTTGATATAACTCGGCAAGGCAAAGACAAAGTTTTTTTTTTTTTTTTTTTTTTTTTTTTATTACATCTATGCCTATAGCGCATGTAGGCAGTGAGCTCCAGGGGTGGGACGGTAGGCCCTGGAATCTCACTCCAGGGCTGTGATGGTTGGCCCTCACCCGTGGTGGCGCAGGCAAGATTTTTATAGTGACGCCTGTGATTAGAGGCTCATGCCGCCCCCTGTGTCCTCCCATGCACTCGCAGTCAAAGGTAGAGTTAATGGACAGGGCATGTGGATGTTCTTAGGCCACTCAACGGTGCAGAAAGATTTCAAGGGGATTTATGGGTCTCACTCGGGATCGAACTCGGGTCTTCGAGAACACCACTCGGTGACGCTAACCACTCTGCTACCGCCTCACCTAAACTGCATCTGAGTCCCCCTAACATCTTCTACATGTTACAACAAGGCTCCCCTCTCCTTGGATTACATGCCTGCAGCTACCCGTTCACTGGTAAGTGTAGTTTTTATGCTTTTTACAGTACTGTATTTACATTTTTTTTTTTTTTTTTTTTTACCCATATCAGAGGAGGACATTGCATAACTCGGCACATTGAATAACTCGGCAAGGGCCAGAGCCCCTATCGTGCCGAGTTATAAGGGTTTTACTGTAATCACTAATCTAAGTAATCTACTAATCTTCCTCCTCCTCCCCCGCACTTTAAAGGTGGTGACCGTCACAATTATTGCGATTGTGTTTCAAAATTTTGGCGGTCCGCAACCCGCAATTCCGCAATTTTTTCAGGCAGTAGCAATTGCACAATTCCGCAACCGAATTACCCATTCCACAAGTTGCGAATTGCGAAATTGCGGACTAAAATTGCGGAATGCCCACCTTTACCAATCAGCCACATTGTAATGGGTCTTATGATGCTGTTTACATTGTTTTCATTTATATAACTTGTCTACTCCACAGTTATTCACATGAATGATGGGCCCGCTACAGCTTCTCTTTTAAACCCTCTTTTCATTGTGATTTCAGTGTTAAGTAACTGTTCTGAGAGTGACCAGTGTAGCCAGTATCTGAGCATTACTTTGAAGGAACACCTACTCGTCATCAGGCCAGACATGCGTTTATCCTGGGACAACCACATCTATACAGTTTCTCAGGTGGGATATGAAGATTAAGCTGTTGTTGAAAATGCATGATCTCGCCATTTATCAAATTTAATGGCGAGATGTGTTCCATAAGCACTTATTGATGTAGATTAAGGGAAAATGACCTTGATACTTTCCTAATCAGTGCTGTGTAATGTACCTAATAATTATGTAGACTCATAAATTTCATGGTAGAGCACATCAATAAGCACATCAATTGTGTTTCTCTTACCAGGCTCAACGTATTGGCACCTCCAGCAAAACCTTCAGCGTCTCCCAAGTTGGCAACTCCATCTATTTTGAGTCCAAAAAGTATGACTTCAGTGTGGAATGGAATGTGGAGATGAAGCTCAATATCACGGTGAGTCTGGCAGCTTTCAGGGAGGTCAGCATATGTATTTTCTCACATCCTCAGTTATCAACCAATAGATTTATCCTTTGAGAGGAATATATGCCCTATTGAGGATGTATTTAGGAAATGCATAGTAAGGTGTCGGACTTTGCATAGTATTTTTTTGTCTTAAATTGTGTAAAAGATGTGGAGAGAAGTCACCTGTCACCGGCAATATTGATTTCAGCTTTCCTTCATTTACATACACAAAGCAAAGATAATGTATTGGTTTTGCAGCTCGGAGGCAATTTGGTGCACAACGTTGAGGGTCTGTGTGGCCTGCATACCAATGGTGAGAATCAAAACTTAGTAAAACCGGATGGCTCAATGGCTCGCAGTACCAAGGAGTTAAGTGGCGCTTGGTCTTCGGAAGGAGACGAGTGTAAGGAGCAGCCCAAGTGCTTGCCTGAACTAACAACCAAAGCCTTTGAGCTCTGCAACAGAATCATGTAAGTATTATAGGTTGGGCTGCATTACTTTTTTTTGTTAGCTCATACCTACGTTTCATAATTATTATTCTACATTAGTTAGAACCATACTATAATTAGCTATACATACTTCTTTTTCATTCATGTGGTCTTCTGGTGATTGTCTGATCATGATAATTACTACTAAATCTTTCTCCTTGTCAGATATCTATCAAATATTGCTTCTTAGCTTAAAGTCAAGAGTCAGGCCTTCTGGTGCTCTGTCCATATTAAATAATATAACATCTGCATTGAAGACCATAGCATGCATGTGTGTGGACCCATACCATAAAAGTTCAGAAATGGTTGACACCACATCATGAAAGGTTTTATGAAAAGTGGCATAAGGTATGAAGATAGGTATATCTATCTATAAGGTACTGAGCACCTCAAAACCGAACAGACAATTCATTGTTTTGTATAATCATTCACCCTATAGGATGGAGCCCTTCACAGCATGTCACAAGATCATTGACCCTTCACCTTTCATCAAGCAGTGCTTTGATACCATGTGTGGCTGCTTGGCCAACCAGGGTGATGAAGAGGAGTGCCGCTGCATGGCACTCACACGCTTTGTCTCTAAATGTCTGGAGAAGGATCCCAATGCACCCATCTCGGACTGGAGGATCACCACCAAGTGTTGTGAGTTTATCTTTCTATTGTGACTGGGAGCTCTTGCCATGGGAACTTGATGATTTTTTCAGACTGGATGAGAACAAAAAAAAAACCTATAATTGTTTGTCTTCATACTGTTCATCAATTTGTTTTTCTCGTAGCTGCTACCTTGCATTCAGACATTTTCCCCAGACCTTTTTCTTTTTCTATAATGATGTTCTGCATAACGATATGCCCTTATAAACAGATCATTATCGTTAAAGTACCCCACTGTACTTACACCCACTACACTATCTTATCTCTAGACAAGGAGTGTGGTCCCGGGGAGATATACCAAGACTGTTATCGTTCCAAGTGTGAAAAGCGATGCGAGACACTTCACGATGAGAGTCAGTGTCCTGATGAGGGCTCGTGCATCCCTGGCTGCTTCTGTGCCCCCGGCCTGGTCCGCAAGGGTGAGAAGTGTGTGCCGCCAGAGCGCTGCCACAACTGTGCGTGTGAGGGCTATGGAGATCCTCACTACACCACCTTTGACCGCCGCAACTACACCTTCAATGGGGAATGTTCCTTTGTGGCAGCACGGGATAAGAATCCTCGTGGCCAACACAAATTCCAGGCAAGGTTTTAAGCAATGATGAAGCCAGGAACTACCTCGTGTAGTCTCGCAGCCTCTCGTAGCTTCCGTATTTTATTTTGTTCTTATGTTCAATGCCCAACATTTTGAACTGTACAGTAATTAAGATTTCTCTGTATGGTTGTACAACAAAACCCCAGCTAACCGGCATCCATGGGGCATTGTGTTTTCCTAATAGCTAGATTTATCAGTTGGCTAAGTGGTACTCTTACAAAAGATTCAATTTGTAGTAGTAACCAAAGTAAAATAGGAAAATGATGTCTGTTCTCACCTTTTTCCAGACGTTTGCACATATCCATTTTCTGCTTTAGTGTTAACACAGCACTTTATGTTTGTCTGGCTGGCACCTTGAACATTGCTTATAATTAGGGAAGCAGTGCAGATATACTGGCAGTAACGCTCAAATCGAAGTGAACTGGTCGTTTATACAATTGGCGGAAAATACAATTGACAGAGGGAAAAAACTATTTTGTTAGTTTATTGCTGAACTTTTCTCGTAAATCTGAATTTAAACAACATCAATACAAGACTATACCTGTGTCATTGTTTTGAGTTGAGGAAGCAGAAAGTACAGTACGTATTATGAAAATAATATTTCTTTATTTCATTTTTACATGAGGTTTCGACTGAGACGGTTTTTTGTTGACAGGTCATCACAAACAACAAAAGGTGCACCACAGAGACGGTAACGGTGTGCACGGATGCCGTCACCATCCTGTACGACAGCCATGCGGTGCTCATCGCCGCCAAGGGAACGGAAGAAGGTGTGCAAGTGACTGTGGATAAGGTGAAGGTGGAAGTCTTCCCCTACAGGTCCTCGTGGCTGTCCCTGGAGCGGCCTGACACGACACAGGTGATTCATTACTCATTTTGTCAATTGGAATATTAATTAAACTATAGATGTAAAATTTGATCTCGGTTATCTGTACTACTTTATTTTTTACTAGCCACAAAGCCGCCCTCCGGGCGGACTTTTTGACTAGCTCCTGCGGAGGGCTATTGGTGGGCCTTTGGCCCACCACCTGTGTTTGGTGGGCCGTCGGCCCACCAAACACAGACTCTCCAGATAGCCCCTTCTAACTTTCCTGAAATCATGGATGTAGAAATGTATGTATTCCCCCCACCCATTCACTCACCCATTACCCATCACCCCCGACCCATTCACTCACCCATTACCCATCACCACACACCTATTCACTCACCCATTACCCATCACCCCCCCACCTATTCCCTCACCCATCACCCCCAACCCATCACCCCCATTCACTCACCCATTACCCATCACCCCACCCATTCACTCACCCATTACCCATCACCCTACATCAACGTTTCCTCAATTCTCGCAACCCACTTTTTTTTCTTCACAATTCTCGCTAATAGGCTGCTAAAAAAAAAAAAAAAAAAGTGATCGGATCATCTCATAAGTGAGCTTAAAATGTGCCCCTGGTCGACCCGGCTCCAAAACTGTGCCATATGATGGGATTGGGGCACTGGGGGCGGCACCTATCGCAGACACACACACAGACACACACACACACTTTCGCTTATATTATTATAGATTTGGTCATTAATGTAAATATAAATATTTGTTTTTAAACCTTGACAGTATTTTACACTTCATATTGTGCAGCAGCTATTCTTGCCAAACCCTCAAGTGGTGTTTTTCTGTGTCCATGATCAGATGTTACCTGCCTGTGCCTGAGCCCTTACATACATACACATTCACTGAAGCATTCTAATTTGCCTCATTGACATTTTATCAGTCTATGTCTGAGTGGACTTAGCATTTTCTTTTCCCAGGTTATGGCTGCCATTACTGATATACAACTTGAAGTGACTTACTTCTTGGATAACTTTGGTTTTGCTATCCGCCTGCCCTCGGCCCTCTACTTCAACGAAACAGAAGGACTGTGTGGTGAGTGAATTTGTGCAAATTTTTTCATGTCACAAAAACATTGCAGCAATTTTGATGAAACTACCAGCATGATAGCATCACATTCTCATGCCTTTAGGGTTAAAAAAGATAATTGGCAAGAGTGAATAAGGGGACAGGTGGGACAAAAACTTATTTTCGGTTATGAGTCAGAGGATTTTCCTCTTCAGGAATGACTGCCTGGGTTAGATCTTTGGATCTACATAGTCTGTGTCCCTATGGAATCCCCTGTAATTCTTCCAACTCTCTCCTTAAGGTAACTGCAACCATGACGATAAGGATGACTTAGCGGCTCGGAACATTGGTCTGGTGGATGATGTGGATGACTTTGGCAGCAGCTGGCTTCTGGAGGGTGAACCATCAACCTGTGGCATACTGAAGAAGGAAGAACAACTGTGCACTCTGCTCCCGCCTGATATGGATCCCTGCCTCACCATCATGGACGAAGATCTCTTCGGGAAAGTAAGAATCCATGATCATTGAAAAACTTTATTTAAGGCATTAGTGTTCTTTTGGATCATCTCTCATCATCAAGGTAACCTCCAATGAAAGTTACTTTATTAAGTTTACAGAACCTTCCACTGTAGAGCAATTATACATCCCCATACATTGATGATACTTTTCTCTGAATTTAATTTAGTCTTTTGACTTGGATTAGCTTGGATTGGATAGGTTGGATATTACTGTACTGTATATACTTGGTGAGAAGAAGATACAGCCACAACCTAATTTTCTTGATCTAACCTTTATAACCCTCTTTCAGTGTCACCCGGTGGAGGACCCGGCAGGCTACGTGTCATCCTGTCTGATGGATTCCTGTGGCAGCCGGGAGCCCCAGGTGGCCGCCTGCCATGCCCTGGACGCCTATACAAGGCGCTGTGCTGACCTGGACATCTGCCTTGACTGGCGCTCTGAAGACCTTTGCCCCAAGACTTGCTATGGAGGTATTTATCTGATTGTGATATTCAGGAAGCGAGTGATTCATGGTTTTTTTATTCATAGGACAGATTTTTATTTGTGTACTCCTGCTATTTCATTCCAATCCCATCAGTGGTCGGTAGGAGTAACAAATTTATTGATTTTCAAAATGAGTTACAGCCGCTCTTCTTCTACAGGTCAGGAGTACCATGCGTGTGGCCCTGGCTGTGTGCGCACCTGTGACAACTATGAGGACCTAGAGAAGGATCCTGAGGCCTGTCCCATCTCCTCTGTCGATGGCTGCACCTGTCCGGAAGGCATGGTGGGTTTGTCCTTTGTTTTGTCATCACTGCCATTACTATCCATCACCATCACCATTTATCACTGGTAGATACTCGTCCAGTGCACATTAGACTTTGCATTCATTTGTTTCTCATCAATCTCACTCACTTTGTTGATTTACATAATTATTATAGTAACAAAACTGGAGGAAAACCAGAAAGTTAACCCTTTCACGTACAAATGACGTCTTTGAGCATCATCCGGTACGTGTAGGCCATACATACAAATGACGTCTTTGAGCGTCATCCAAAAATAATATTTTAAAATATTTATTAAAAATCTTAAAAAGTACGCGGTTGACGTGAGATTCACTTGACCGTTGGAGCGAATTACAATATATTATATTAAAATATATTTTGTATAATATAATATTGTATATTATATTATAAATATATTTATTAAAAAAAAAACCTTTACGCTATCTTTCACTTCGTTGTATGGCTTTATTTTTGAGCGAACTACAATATATTATACTTCATTGGAATGGAAATTTATTCAGCTATGTCATGGAATGTAGAAAAATTTTCTATGATGATAAGTTGATTTTTGGCATATTATTTTTTGCCGCAAGGTGTTATTTTTTTTTTTTTTCACTTCTAACTTGACGTTTTGTAAGTTATTTTCACGCTAGTGTATTTTTTTTAACATTGTATGATATAGGAAATGATCTTAGCTTAAAAACGAAACATAATTGAACTCGATACCTTTGATAGTTTAGTTTCTAGACGCGGTGGAAGTACAACTTTTTTTCCCACGCGTGACATTTCGGGTGACAATGGGTTTACGCGGGACAACAAAAAGTGAATGACAATGGTGACGTGAAAGGGTTAATACTGTATTCATAAAAAAGTTTGTTGCCAAATGATGAAAAATATGTATAATTTCAAAGCTGGATTCAATTTAAAGCTGATATGAAGCTTCCTTTTGATAGCATAATCTTAACATATGATTTGTTTTAATTTTGATGAATGTTGAACTAATAGTCATCATCTGTACTTTCAGTTTTCTTACTTTGTATCTGCTTCCTCAAGTTTTTAATGTTCACTGTATCTACTTGCTCAGTTCTAAACATTCACCATTATATGAACCTTTCTGCAAGTCTGTATACATCTCAGTACATAGGGCAGTCAACCCTATCTAACTTTTACAGGAACTACCACGTGTAGGTCTCACAGCCTCTTGTAGCTTCCTTATTTTCTGATGTTCTTATGTTAACTATGCAAGAGATAAAGTAGCTGTCCATGCCTATGCAGGTGCTGGACAAGGGCTCCTGTGTGAATGAGAGCTACTGCAAGACCTGTGACGATGAGGGTCACCGCATCGGCGAGGTGTGGCAGACAGACCCGTGCACCACCTGTGAGTGTACAGATCGCGGCAGCTCCTGCAGCACCAAGACCTGTCCCCGCCAGCTCCTGTGTGAAGAAGGATACTCTCTGGAGGAGGTTTGTGTTCCCCTCTATAGTAGTTTCACATCCCACGATTTATTAGTGCTTCGGTGAGTATAGTTTTGTGTGAGTAGTAGGAGTTTGTCTTTAGAGGGCAGGCTGCAGCTGCTCTTTTGTGTAATCGAGATGCAGTCAGAGAGGACACGGGAATGTCAATGACAAGTCTCAAGATGAGACTTGTCATTGTCACAAGATGTATGGCAAAATATGATGGTTGCATAAAGATACTTTAATACAAACTGAATTAAGTTATAACATTGTCTGGCAGATTCCTGGCACAGGAGATGCTTGCTGTGGGCCACAGAAGCAGTGCAAGGTAGATACACCTCAAAATTGTACTGAACCCTCAAAGCCAATGGATGGGTGTGGTTTTGGCCAGCGCCTTAAGAAGATAGAAGCCCCAGGTCTGTGTCCCCAATATGCCTGTGTTTGCCTTGACCCTGAGGACTGTCCGTCACCTGAAGAAGGGAGGAAAGAGAACCTGGAAGAAGGTACATCTCTCTTTGTACCCTGTTTATCTTCATTTACTCCATATGTGTATTATGCAATGACTGTAAAATATTACTTACAAGAGGATAAACATATATATCACATGCTATACCTCTCAAATTTTGGGTATTAATGTTGGTTATCGGAAAAACGCAGTACTCTTGACCTGCATCGTCCAGCAAGGCAGTAACATAAGGTGTTAACCCCCAGGCGAGGAGATGGTCCTGGACACAAGTGGCTGCTGTCCTCAATACACCACACAGTGCACCGGTCAGTGTCCCACCCTAGCCTGTCCACCTTTCCACACCCTGGTGGAGGAGCAGCTGCAGCAAGGCGACTGCTGCCCCAAGAAAAACTGTGGTGAGTAGTGTTACAGTAATGACATTAGAGTAACTGATTCTCTGATCATGACTGCTATTCTCAAAGACTGCTCAACATCTCATAAACTTTGAAAACGAGACTGATAGCTGGTAGCTATGATCTCAGTTCTCTGGGAGTCCCGTCTTTGCCTACCAGGTGGGAAGAGAGGAGCAGGGGAGGGGAGGAATTACAAAGAGATTCTGGATTTCATACCATCTTGTCACCTGATCTTCATGTTTTCTGAAATATTAGTTATCACGATCATGTCATCGCATACACCAATTTCCAGAGCAATTAGCCCTACAGTCACAAGATTTTCAAAATCAGCAGTGATTTGTTGTAATGAGATCTGCCTCACATCCTTTCGATTTTCTCAGAACTGCCTCCCGATTCCTGCATCTATACCCATGAGTTCTCTGCTAAAGAGGGTGTCAAGTCTTCAGTTACTCCAGACCTCAAGAAGCTATACAAGGTAAAAATTCCATTTTCATCTTCTAAGTGCCCCAGGACATAAATTTCATGCTATGATGTTATGCATATGTTCAGTGGATGTGAGTTTAGATAAGGGTGGTCTAAATTCTTCGAAGCTGTGTATACAGTATACTCACGATGATACAAGCAGATTTTACAAACTCCTATAACGAAGGTACTAATACATGGGTTGAATAGGGATACTAGAGCTAACTAGTCTTAAGAACACTACTAAGCGGAAAGACTTATAAATAATGTTATTCAAAGGTGAAACAGGTACTCTGAACACTGAAACCAATATTGTAGTAATTGAAGAAAATAAAGGGCAATATGCTCCCTTAAATGGAAAAATCTTGTAGTTTGGCCCCTTCTACCCATAAAAAATTGTGCCATTTGCCCCCCTCCCCTCCTTTCCGATAGATCCTGTCAACCTGGGAGTGCGAGTTTAGTTTTATTCCCATCTCTGAAGACCCTAATCTCACCCTTGGGCTCAGGTTAATGGGACATGGCAAGACGGCAACTGCCTTAACTGTGTGTGCAAGGAGGATGGCGATGGCAAGGCCCACCACCAGTGTGCCCAGACCTCCTGCTCCCCGGTTACGGAGCACCCTGACCACGGGGACTACCAGCTGGAGGTGGTGGAGGTGCCAGGCTCCTGCTGCCCCAACATTGTCAGGACAGCTTGCATAGATGACTATGAAGTGATTGAGGTGAGTATTTCTTACTAAAGCTTAACCCCTTGAGGCCCAGAGCGTAATTTCCATTCTAATTTGGCTACCGTTAAGACAATTTTTAGTGAATATAAGCAATATTTTATAGATATGACCTGTTTAGTATCCTTGTCGACTTACTAATTTGGTATATTCAGTTACTTTTCATAATTTTATGGCTCGACAATAGACAATTTTTCATAGCAAAGGAAAGATCTGGGCGTGAAGGGGTTAATGCCTAAAGCTTACTCTGCAGGATATGCATGTCTTATATCTGCATATCTTTCCAGTTAGTCAGAATAAAACTACTGTCCATTTGTATTTATTTAACTAGAGATATTTAGAATTGGGATTTCTTGCAATATGGAACATAAGGAAGATAAATGGAAGAGGAATAAAAGTAGAAAGGGAAAAGTATGTAGCTATTGAATGCTCTATAGCAGCTCAGTATGCACAACCATAGCAAAAGATGCAACATTGATAGTGCGGCATATAGAGATAGTAAGAGAAACTAATACAGAGTCTGGATGTGTTGTGCGCAGGTTGGAGACACACTTTATGACCCCTTGAATGGCTGTCGTAGTGTTGACTGTACAAAGACACCTGCAGGGAAGGTAGAAAAGGTAGAGAAAATCTTCTCCTGTGACGAGACGTGCCCCATGGGATGGACCTATGAGCCGTCGCCGCTCTACCCCCAGCAGTGTTGTGGCGAGTGTATTCAGGTAGGTGTATCGCTTTGCAATATGGTATAATTTTATCAGTATTCATCTTTGCCTTCAGTTGTTACTTCAAGCTTGAACTTACATTACATTACATTACATTTTGCGGGCTTTGTGTTACTTCTTTTTGTTGTTCCCTTGGCCAGTCCTTTGTGATGTAAAAGAAAAAAAATAATAATAAATTAGAAATTAAAAAAACTTCATGTCAGTATTTAGTAAGACATGGGCACAATGATGAGTAAGAAATAATTTCAAATTATCTTTTACCTTTACCTGTGTATTAGATACTTAGCATTGTAGGACCATGTTTAAATGCACCTTTTTGTTAGATTTCATCACATACAGAAGTGGAGATCAATATCATCAAATACATTGTTTTTATTCAAAGCTGCCAGTATAGCTCATCACATTATTTTTTGCTACACTGCAGGTGTCGTGTGTCACAAACGGTACAGTTCAAGCTGTTGGGGACACCTGGCTCTCTGAGGATCACTGCACCACCTACACCTGCGCCAAGAACAGCAACGTGAGTATTCCTGCACATGCCTTACTGAGTACACTGATTTGATAAGACTTCCTGGTCCGAGATGGATGATGCCGAGGCACTGATGGTTACTATAATCCCGGGAAATATACAGGTGATTATAAAACCTTAAGAACAAATCGGTGCGAGATCAAACAGGAACACCACGGACACCCAGCAAGGCATGTGTCCGCCTGTGATTCATTTCAGAGGAATGGAAGTGTGTTAAATAATTCTGATTCAATAAATAAAATAAAATAAAAAAATAAGACTTCCTCGCGAATAGTGAAATAGAGATAATTAAAAGAATGTTAGGAAGAGATAGTGCAGTCACAATAGACATTTATTATGATGCAATACAGTTGAATGCAGCAAACTGTACTCTGTGCAAGACTCATGACATCCACTTCCATCTATGTGGTGAATGGATGACCGATGTTCTGGGCAATGCAAGTGACACCTGCCATCATCTCAATGGAGTGAATGACCATGTTGATTCTGTGTGAGGCAGGCATAGTTATCAATGCTGCATGTAGTGTATAGCAACTACCACTACTTTTGTGTGCATCAGATGGCTCTGGTCCCATTTCGTACAAAACAGATACTGTTTCATACAATAAGTAGGCAGCATATGAAGGAATCTACACTAAACTATATTATCTACTTGCCATAGTTGGAAGTAAAGTTTTTTTATTTTTTTATAGAATGAGTGCAGTAATATTATGACAGTACCATCAAGCATCACAGCAAGATGGATGTAGGTAGTGTTAAGTAACAGGAACTACCTCATGTAGGTCTCACGGCCTCTTGTAGCTTCCTTATTTTCTTAAGATATATTAATGAGTGGGATTTCATACAAATTGCACGTATCAATTTCAATTTTCAGGACCAGATACAGATCGAGGCCGTGGAGGAGCAGTGTTCCCAGCCCACCGAGGCTGAATTGACCCAATACATGTACCAGATCACTCAAGTGCCGGGACAGTGTTGCCCGGCTGTCACCCGCACGGCTTGTCTCCTTGAAGACAACCCAATCTCTGTAAGTTGATATCAACAAGTTTCTCTTTTCAACGAAAACATTTTGGTAAAATCCAAATTGGTGTTTCATTCTCTTGCTTGTTACATTGTCTTATAGAAATTTTTTGATTACAGGCAGGAGAGGAGGTGCAGGATCCTAAAGACAGCTGCGCAACCATCAGCTGCTCTGAGGGAGTTGACGGTAATGTTACACGGCGGGAGAAGGAGACAACATGTGACAATAAATGTGATCTTGGCTATGTCTACAAGGCACCAGGGCCTGGCAGGTATGTTTCCTCAGGTTAGGGACTGGTCCCATTGGCAACCCATGATTGTTATAGATAAAGTAATTATAACATGGTATTGGTCTAGATTTAAACCAGTTTACCCTCACCAGTATGTTTCCTCAAATCAGGGATTGGCTTCATTGGCAAATGATTCTTATAAATCATGTAATTATGATCTGTATTACTGTTCTGTATCTATATTATTGTTTTGTCAACAGTTCCGAGTGTTGTGGCCATTGTGTCAAGACCCACTGTGTGGATGATGGGAATGTGTATGACCTTGGAGAACGGTGGGAGAGTGAAGGAGACGTCTGCTATGAGTACAGCTGTGAGGTGCGCCATGACATGCCCACTATGCTAGCCGTCAAGAAGGAATGTCCTTTCTTTGACCCAGAATGCCCTGAAGAAGAGATAAGGCTGGACGACTCTGGATGCTGCAAGCTGTGCAATGTGACTCTGCAGCCCAAGAGTAAGTCAAATTACAGCATTAGCTATTTCAGGTTATGAAAAATAGGGTCAGTCCTCAATCCTCATCTAACTTTGTGGTCCTTTTCTTGAAAAATGTCATTTAATGATAAGAAACTACGTGCATTGGCCCCCTTCTGTGTAATAATAGAGGGTAAGCATAATTTGACACAAATCAGAGCCATTGAGTTGCTATGACATGTGTAGGCTGAAGCAGCATGACTAGGCAGGTCTGCCTTGCGCTAAACTACATATTGGATTTATAGAGGGGAATGTTACGGGGCTAAGTTGAGCCTGCCTTTGATTTAATCACTGGGATTATACTGAATGTTAGCTAAAGAGTAGGACCTAAAAAGCTACTCAGCAGCATTATGAAGAGGCAGAAGAATTTTAGCCGTTTCAATCTTTCACTCAATGTAATATTATATTCCCGAAGGCAACGCTCCGTCTAGTGTATAAAGGGGGACCTCCACACCTCACATTTTAGGGTCCCACATTTTATCTGAGGGAAAGGACTGTTTTCAAACTAAATAGATTAAACAAGCATAATATTCAATTCAATGAATAATCTAATGTTTTTGATGTCTTAACTAGGAGACTGCAAGCCCAAGGCCATTCCAGTCATGGAAACAGTGGGACTTTTCCAACTGTCCATGTGGCAAGTGGGCACCTGCAAGAACCCCGAGCCTGTGCCGGACTTCAATTTGTGTTCGGGCCACTGTGACTCCTCCACAGAGTTCCAAGGACAAGGTAACTTAACGGCTATCAATACTTAATTTGTACTATTTAATTACTCAAAATCAAATGCAGGAGTGATATTCAAGTGAGTAATACAATAAGTAGGTAAATGTGAATAATGTATTCATATTATAGTGTGTTACAGTACAGTAACATTACTAGTAAGTACCATAACAAACCTCTCCTTTGCACACAGGAAGACAAGCCAAGTATGTCTCCACCTGCTTCTGCTGCAGACCTTCAAGGTTCGAGAAGATTCGCATTCAACTCAACTGCGACTCCGGCATGATCTTCAACCCTGTGTATGATAACATCGCTGAGTGTCAATGTCTTGAATGTGGCAGTGGCAATAACCCACCAGAGTATGCCTTAGATCAACCACAACTTGATCAACCTCAACTAGATCAACCAATCCTAGATGATGACACTGAATTCTTTGCCTTGACAGACCCACAGGTTGACCAATAATTCCCTTGCACTTCCTTACTCAATCAGGTCTGAACTAAGGAGTAAAACATGCTCGCATTAGCATGTTTTCAATATCAATTCAAAGACAGGGAAAGATAACTCCTCTGTTCCCCTGTGATCCCTTCTATCCTGCTTTACACTGAAATTTCCAATAAGATGTCCTCTAGACACACACACACTAACCCCCTTGAGCAAGAGGATGGGGTGTGTGAGGGGATGGATGAGGTCCCACCTTTACCCAAAGATTGGAATCTATGAGCTCTAATCTTACTGGGAGGGTAAAGGCTGATTCACACTGGCGTTTTTTCGGCATTTTTATCTGACGAGAAGTCGGTCTCTTGAAAGACCGAGCGATCGGTGTGTGATTTTTGTTGAAAACCTATTGCGATCATGACACTAGCCCCAGACCCAGACCCCTTCTCGTCAGATAAAAATGCCAGTGTGAATCAGCCTTAACAGCTGGCGATCACATGATCAAGGCCATGAGTGAATTACACACACACACACACATTTTTGCATAGTTCAGTGGATAGAAGCCTTGCCTGTCACTGTGGCCTCCGAGAGATCCTGGCCCGGGTCTCGAGTTGATGGCATCACAAGAGTAGGGAGATTTTCAAGTTTTCAGTGCATTGAAATGTTGTAATCATGAACACGATGGTAGGCTCAGTTTTCCTAAATATCTTCTGGTAACTTGGCAATATCGGGTAAGATTACACAACATTTCAATGCACTGAAAACCTGAAAATCCGCCTACTCTTGTGATGCCATCAACTCGAGACCCAGGCCAGAATCTCTCTGAGGCCACGCTGTCACCCGGTGAACTGAAATTTATCCCTCCAGACTGCAAAGGTTTTCTCACCGATGAACAGGTAGTAACTATCCCCTACTACTACTAACTACTTTTTCTGGGAGGAGAGCTTGCCATCACGAGTCCAGCATGTAATCAAGACCTTACCGTCAATAACATTGTAGTCGCCACTGCACTAATGTCGCCAGGTGCCATGTATTACAAATTTTAACAACACTAGAGACTTGTATGTGCCACTGAAGACATGTACATAATATAAACTACTGTGCATGCCTCTTTAGTGGCACACACAAATGTAGACTGTAGTGATGCTAAAATTCATAATATATGGCTCCTGGCGGACTTTAGTGTTGTTGACGGTAGGTGAATAACACACACACAGACTAGCCAAAGAATAGCTTTATCTGTCAGCTATAGTCAGCAACACCCTGCCAACATTGGACAGTAGCATCAGTGGCAGAGTGGCTGGTATTCTGACAAGTGTCACCTTTCTTACTACCCATCATTCTGTATATAGTCACTTGCATTTAAATGTTTGGAAAAAAATGGAAAAGTACAAAAAAAATTGCTTATCACAATAAAAGATTTGAGAGTCCATTTTTCTGTATTTACCCTAACTGTATATATGAAGGTGTACAAGGCTTGAATCTCATAAATTGTTCATCTTATACTTCAATATGAACCTTAAATCTTGCTGTGTACAGTAATTTAGTAGCGTTGGTGCTCGTTAAAGGTCACTTCAGACACAAATATTTTATACCGAGACAACTTAATTTGCATTATTCTGATGAAATAACATTATAGTGTGATAAATGTACTCTCCCTTAAAGCATTAGGTATTATCAACAATAAAATACATATTTGTTAAGAAACATCCTTTGCAACAATCCTGGGTTACAAATATTTGTTTTTACAAATGTACCAAAAGGAACTCTTTTGGAGTTAGTAAAGGGAAAAAATATATAATTGAATAATACTGAAAATGTACCAAAAGGAACTTTTTTGGAGTTAGTAAAGGGAAAAAATATATAATTGAATAATACTGAAATATGCCCAATTGGATAATGATAAAAAATGTAAAATAAAAAAAAATGCGCTATAGGCTCCCATGTAAAAACAATAATAATAATAAAAACATGGAGAACAACTCACCAGTGTGATAATGCAAGGTTCCGACACCTACAGTAAGTCTTCATTTTTTCTTCTTCATTTTCTTGAACTCTCCTTCCTGTATCTGCAGACCACTCATGATCTGTGTAACCTTCCTCTTGCGTATAGCATCACTGCAAAAAAATAATAGATAAGTTACATGATAGTGAAACATTGATATTTTGAGGTTCGAAGAAAGTATGTATTTTTGCACTTTTTGAAATTGGGTAATATTTAACCCCTTCACGCCCAGATCTTTCCTTTGCTATATGAAATTGTCTGTTGTTAGCCATAAAATTATGAAAAAGTAACTAAATATACCAAATAAGTTAGTTGACAAGGATACTAAACAGGTCATATCTATAAAATATTACTTATATTCACTAAAAATTGTCTAATGGTAGTCATATTACAATAGAAATTACGTTCTGGGCCTCAAGGGGTTAAAGCCTTGTACTCAGGAACTAAAATGTGTAGAAACATTCAAATAACAGCCATAGTAGACTTTTAAAGGTTCAAAATTCTAGCCTGCTGAGGGAACGAGATCCTGGTGGGCCAACGCAGGAAAAAACGAAAAATGCTTAAATTGTGATCTGGAACAAATACACATGTAGTTGAAAATTCAATAGATCTGAAAACAAGCAAGACACCAAGTCATTCAGCCCCAGGTATCTTAAAGTATGCTTTTTACAATGGTATTGATTAGAATATGCTGCAGGCTCAATGATATTGTCTTTTTAAGATCTAACTAAGATACACTTTTTCCACATTTTGAAATTGGCGGTTTTTAAAGCCTTTTATCTTAAAAACTAAAAGGATTCCATACCATTGCCATTTCAATATACAGTGGTACCTTGACTTACGAGTGCCCCAATTACGTGTGCCCCAACTTACGAGTTTTCCGAGTTACGAGCAGTCGCTCGGTCAATTTTGTGCTTTGAATTGTGAGCCAAAATCCGAGAAACGAGCGTTTTTTTTTTTTTTTTTTTTTTTTTTTTTTTTATATATATATATATATATATATATATACAAGTGAGCTTCAGATACGCCGCCGCTAGTTGGCGCAGCGAACGCCACAACATCCGCCCAGCATCCCGCGTCTCACTCTTTCACTTCACGTGGTTACCTCGACGTGGAAGCATCTCTGTTGTGTTGTGCTATGCAAATGGCGGAGGGTGAGTGCAGTACGTTTAGCAGCAGTTCCACCCACAGCTGTTTCCAACAGCTGATACACAGAGTATAAACACTGGCAAATGCAAATGGCAGAGGGTGAGTGCAGTACGTTTAGTGGCAGTTCCACCCACAGCTGTTTCCAACAGCTGATATACAGAGTGTAAACACTGGCGAATGCAAATGGCGGAGGGTGAGTGCAGTACGTTTAGCAGCAGTTCCACCCACAGCTGTTTCCAACAGCTGATGGAAACAGCTGATACACAGAGTGTAAACACTGGCGAATGCAAATGGCGGAGGGTGAGTGCAGTCCAGTCATATTGGTACAGTCAAAAATTTGGGGTGGTCTTTTGGGGGCTGGAATGAATTAATGGTATTTCAATTCATTTCAATGGGGAAAATTGATTTGATATACACGAGCAAATTGAGTTACGAGCTCGATCAATGAACGAATTAAACTCGTAGGTCAAGATACCACTGTAACACAACAATTCAACATTAGATTAGCCGTACCTCTGAAGTGTTTCTTGTAGCTGCTGGTTCGCCAAGAAAGCGGTGTCCCTCTGTATCTCTCTTCGCGCTCCCTTCTTCTCTTTCTTCAGCTTGTGCATCAGCTTCTGCTTCTCAAGGTACTCTTTGGTCCCATGACGCTTTTTAACGCCATCAATTCTGGAAATATTTCAAAATGCATCAATGAAATGAATGAATACATTAAGAAAATAAGAAAATAAGTAAGCTACACGAGGTAGTTCCTGTTACTTAACACTACCTACATCCACCTTTCATCCCCATCCATGAATTTATCTAGCCTCCCTTTAATGCTCCCTAATGACTCCACACTAACTACCTGTCTACTGAGTCCATTCCAATCATTCACCACCCTATTTGTGAACCAGCTCTTCCCTAATTCTTTTTTAAATCTACGCTTTTCCAGCTTGAATCCGTCACTTCTTGGTCTACCCTGATTACTAGCCGTAAGAACTTTTCCTATTGCGTATCATGAATCATAATAACACTATTGCAAAATGAAAATAAAGACTTCATAATTCTGTTTTTTTGTCTATTGGAAAATGAAAATAAAGACTTCATAATTCTGTTTTTTTGTCTATTGGAAAATGAAAATAAAGACTTCATAATTCTGTTTTTTTGTCTATTGCAAAATGAAAATAGACTTCATAATTCTGTTTTTTTGTCTATTGGAAAATGAAAATAAAGACTTCATCATTCTGGTTTTTTGTCTATTGGAAAATGAAAATAAAGACTTCATAATTCTGTTTTTTTGTCTATTGGAAAATGAAAATAAAGACTTCATAATTCTGTTTTTTTGTCTATCTTTGAGTACTTTACTTTTCAATTCAAAGTGTATCCATGTTTGTACCCTGATATTTTAAGTATTTACCCAATATGACAAAACAGATGAAATTTATCAAACAGAATTATAGAAGTCCATTTTCAGTAAGATTGCAGTAAGAGTAAATTAGTACTTACATTTTTTCAATGGCTGGCTCAAACATCTTAATTGCTGTGGGTTTCCTTTCTTCTCTCACCAAGGCATTACCTTCACTCGGTAAGGATTCAAATAGTGACATTATTTCTTTTACAGCTTCCTTTACATCATCAGTGTAATATTCTAAAGACACTGCCTCCAACAGTGTCTTCGTAGGGGTCATGATGGCACGAATGGATGGCAGTTCTATCCAACAGTTGCTTAAGAGTTTCAGTAATTCGACAGCTTTATAAAATACATTACTTCTAAAGTCATCATCGATCTGTTTTTCATTGTCGTTGAGATCTGCAAATGCCATCTTACTGGCTGAAAATCTGTAAGGAAAATAATACTTAGAATCTAATTTTTAATATACATCTAACAAGAGAACCATTAACCCCTTGAGGCCCAGAACGTAATTTCCATTGTAATTATGGTACCATTAGACGATTTTTAGTGAATATATACATTATTTTAGATATATGACCTGCTTAGTATCCTTGTCCACTAGTTAATTTGGTATATTCAGTCACTTTTCGTAATTTTATGGCTAACAACATCCGATTTTATATAGCAAAGGAAAGATCTGGGCATGAAGGGGTTAATTGAATGTACCAAAAACGTAAGATTGTCAATAGAAAATCTGAATAAATGTGGTGTGTGCATAACCATCCCTTCATAACTCACTGTGGCATGGGCGTCTCCAGCAGGAGCAGCGAGGCGGTGGGTCCGACACACTTGAAGGGGTGAGTGAGGGGGAGCCGAGTCTTGTCTTTGCCCTCAATAGCCATAAACAACAGTCCATTCATTGTGTTTGTCAGTTCAGGTAAAAATCTTTTTGAAAGGCTCAGGTACTGTAAAAAATGTACAAGCTAGAAATTTATATCCCTTTATATTTATTAAGTATAATGAATGCAAGGATTCAGTGACCTTGCATTGATATGATAATCTATCGTGAAACTTGGGTCAACATTAGCCATAGTTGTGTTTTTCCTTATTTCATACCCTTCTATTTCACACACATACTTAATTACATCTATCCTAATCTTCAACCATATAATATTTGACTCCTTTGGGGTATATTCCTTTTAATTTTGAGGGCATACTCTTTTTTTGTATAACATCTCCCTTCTCTGGTGGAGCCATATTTGTGCTTCTCCTTATTTCATACCCTTCTATTTTAATGATGCTAAGTGTCCATACAGATCAACTTTATAACTGTGAGGATTATCAAACCTCTTTACTTACCTCATACAAAAGATGTGCAGTAAACATGGCGGCCGTGATATCCCTGCGTGTGACGACCTTGGCTTGGCCCAGCAGGTGGCACAGAAACACCATCACCGGCGTCATGACAGGGTGGACGTAATCCGAGGCTGGGAAAAGCAGGCCAGCTATTTTCAAGAAGATAAACTGAAAAGAAATCAAATAGACCTTTATTCACTTTTAGAATAACCTAAATACATAATCTTCTTCCTAGTTTTGAATATTTTCTGGATACTACTCAATTCCTGTCACTTTCTGCTTGTGCTCCCTCCTAACTCCTTCATTGGCAAGGTTTTGGAAAGCAACCCTACTTCTCGCATCTCTCCACTCTTTTCTGAACACCCACTCATCATGCATTTCTCTTGGTGTATTTCTTTTCCACTAAATAAGACCCATACATTATTTTTCTCAGATGCAACCCCTTATCTCCCATACAACCCCCAACCTCCTTTGTGGGGACTGGCAACTGAGCAGGCTTTTTGTTACTTTTTTTTTTTGTTGCCTTTGGCCAGTCCTTTGTGGTATAAAGAAAAGAAGAAAAAAAAGTTTGCAAAATAGCTAATTATGAAAAAAATATTTATTAAGATAAGAGTTATTTTCAAGAACCAGATTTTGTGTCATTTACTTTATCAGCTTAAAAAGAAGTCTTAATCTATGCCAAACACTGTTCACTGTTAGACTCCTGGTGTTGATTTCACTCACCGTGCTTGCCAAAGGGTATCTTCTGAACTTTACTTTGGAGCAGTCTTCATATTTCTCTTCAATGACCTGGAATCAAACAAGCTCATTAGTATTGATGTATCATAAGCAATGAATCAATTCAATAGTAACTTCTGAGGTGCAATCAAAAGTTCCTAGGCATGAAGGTGATACATTTTGCATCCTTATCCAAGGCCCTGACAGTGTGACAGATTATATTGGAAAGAAGTACAAAAAGAAAAGGTAACTGGATTGAAAAATATGAGGGCAGAAGTGAAAATAATCGTGAAAGTATGCTGAGAGAAAATGAAGATATCAAAAGAAGGTGGATGGAATATTTTGAAGAATTAATGAATGTGAACAATCCAAGAAAGGCAATAGTTTACAGGAACTACCACGTGTAGGTCTCAAGGCCTTTTGTAGCTTCCTTATTTTCTTATGTTCTTATGTGCAAAAACTTTCACATCTGTTTTTTTTCCTAAGAATCTTCTTTAGAATTAGGGTGCATGATACACACTAGGACATATGGTAGCCCTGCCACTGGCAAGGCATTACTGTACTCACCTGCAGGAGTGCTTTAGCGGAGTTTACGGGTGACACCTGAGTTAGTGTGTAAAGCGGTGGCACCAAATAGTCTATGTACACAAAAGGGGACACACCCACAACAAAGGAGTCCTCATCCTTCTCCGTAAGGATGTGAAGAGTCTGAAAATAAACCACGTTATGTATGTACTCATAAACTCCTAACTTTTATGCAATCAACCCTTCAAGTAATGATGAAGAATGAGGTACAAAACTGAAGCATACAAAAAACTAAAGACTTGCACACTCAAAAGAGAACATGGCCTTACCTGTAGGATATAGGCAAAGACATCATCACACTTCTCTTTGTTTTTGCCTCCGAGGCTTGGGTGATTGCAGGTTATCATTCTTTCCAGGATTAAACCTACTTCCTTGGGTGAATGGTTCTCCAGCAAAGCCCAGAATGCCTCATACTCTTGAGGTACTGGAAAATTCACTGGCATTATTGATATATCAGAGACATGGACTTTGACGAAGAAGGTGGAGGATGTGCTGGTTGGTTGTGATCTGAGAATGTTGAGATATATGGCTGGGATCACATGGAGAGATGAGGTGTCCAATGAAGAGGTGGCAAGAAGATGTGGATTGAAGGATATGAGTACAGTGCTGAGAGTAAGATGATTGAGGTGCTTTAGGCACATGAAGAGGAGAGAAGGTGATGAGGCATTGGGGAGAGCTGTTGGCATGGAAGTATGTACCAAATTGCCGTCCACCAGACAGGCCAAGGAAGACATGGAGGCAGTGTATTGAAGAGAATCTGGCAGCATTGGGCATTGAAGAGGGTGAGGCAATGGATAGATAGTTGGAAGCGTATCATTGACCGTCTAACCTCATAAGATATAATTGGAAAGATATAATTGGAAAGATATAAGCCTCATAAGATATAAGCCTTGCCTCATAAGATACAATTTTGGGAAATCTGATGCTAAACAGAAAGATGATGACAATATATATATATATATATATATATATATATATATATATATATATATATATATATATATATATATATATATATATATATATATATATATATATATATATATATATATATATATATATATATATATATATATATATATATATATATATATATATATATATATATACAATAGTCTTTCACAAATCAAAAGTATGTACTGATACTAGATCCTACCTTCAAATGTAAATGGGATTTCTTTCTTTGCCGCTTCCATCATCTCCTTTTCCTTGCCGGTTTTGATCTCTTTGGTTTGAGTGAGCTTTGTGTCTGTTTTGTCTACCGTGGCCTCGTCTTGCTCACTGTCACTGTCTTCAAGGATGTCTGAATATTTGTCACTTTCCTCGTCGGATGAGTTCACTTCATGGTCTGTGTCTTCCTCTTCTTCTCCTTCTTCCTCCTCCTCATCTTCCTCCTTGTCTTCCTCCCCTGAAAAAATTGATGGCAAAGATTGAAATCATAGTACTCAAATGAAGCATATTGATGTGTGGATGGCTTCAATAACATGGGAGACAATTTGATATTGAAAAATGAAAATGGAAAATGAAAAAATAAGGTTTTAACTTTTAAGCCACATAAGAAGCAAAAATGCATTACATTTCTAAGGGCTCTGGTACCAATCAATATTTTTTCTATTGTTTTAATTATTTGTATTTTTCAAGCTTTCCCCACTTCCAATTACAGGGAGGTCCCGAAGATACGAGCAGTTAGGTTCCACCTGGCATACTCGTAAAGCGAAATCTCGTATAACGAAACACATAACTAATGGTAAAATATAGGTTTACTGTACTACCTATTCTGTAGAAAAAGCATTTTGAAAGAGAAAATAGCACACAAAATAACATAGCTGCACATTAATTAAACATAAAACATGCATAACAAGCAAAAAAGACATTGTAATGTAGGGGTCGCCGCGTGATACAAGAGAAGGTAGTGTAGGGGTCCCAAGGTTGGGGCGGCACACCTGCTAATTACCCCATAAAGGTCAGGCCGCGCCATATGCTTAATTACCCTTCAGGTCACACCTTGCTAGGGGTGACCTGACTGCGCCGCACACCTGCTAATTACCACTAAATGTCAGGCCGGGCCATATGCTTAATTACCCTTCAGGTCACGGCTTGCTAGGGGTGACCTCACTGGGGTCAACCAAATCCCCCTTTGTCCAGCCCTGGAGTGGTAGGGCGCGCGTTTTGAACTTGATAATTTTACTCACCCCAGTTTGAATGTCGTATCATTGGATTTTCGATCTCGTATATTGAAAATATACCCTAATTTACACATCTCGTACCATCGGGTTCTCGTATACCGAATGCTCGCATAACGGGACCTCCCTGTAGTCGCTAAATGCAAAAGCTAATTGCAATTAAACAAATCACAGCACATTTTCTTTAGCATTACAGTACATATGCCACTATCATATTATGTCACCATCCCTCAATCATTTTCCCGCCCTTTCATTACATCACATTCAACACAAATGTCAACTTACCTTCACTGCCATTGCTTCCCTTGTCCTCATTCTCCTCATCCTCAGCACCTCTCTCTTCAGCACCGCTAGGATCCAGTATTTCACCATCCTTATAACTAACGTGATATCTGTGGTCTTGCCTTAGAGTGAATCTGAAAAGCAATCATTGAACTGACACATTACTTAGATCTCAATATTATTGGCATCAAGGTTCAACACAAAAAATATATGAAAAAATATAGATTTGCTATGTAAGACAGATCCACAAAAGATAGATATGAAGAAACATTCAGACAAGTATCTATACGCATGTAAATTTCAAGACTGAAGATGTGTAGACACTTGAAAATACTGAAAACTTTACATTATAGCCAGCTGTCAAGATGTCTGTCAACAACGCATATTAACCCCTTCACGCCCAGATCTTTCCTTTGCTATAAAAAATTGTCTGTTGTTAGCCATAAAATAACGAGATGTAACTAAAAATACCAAATTAGCTAGTCGACAAGGATACTAAACAGGTCATATCTATAAAACATTGCTTATATTCACTAAAAATTGTCTAATGGTAGCCAAATTACAATGGAAATTACGTTCTGGGTCTCAAGGGGTTAAGATCTGAACTTCATGTAAAACACACAAAATAATAATACGCCTGAGAAGAATATAACCCTGACTCACCCGTCATCCAGGTCATCCGCACTCTTTGGCTTGGTCCTGGAGCTTGCCTTTTCTCCCGTCATCCGCCTCACCCGGTCTGTCTCCAGGGCCAGCAGACGTTCCCGTTCCCTACTTATCAACTCTTCCGGAGTCTTGAGTTTCTCTACAGCTTTGGCTTTGCCAGTACGGTCAAACACAAGTTCTTTGACTAATGTGTCGTAGTCTCTGAACTCACAGTTCTTCTGGGCCTAAAAATAGAATAATGTTACTGCACAAATGCATATGCAAAAGCTGTATAACAAGAAAAATACTTACGTGACAGGGCTGTGTTAATAAATGAAGTTATAAGTACAAGATAGAAATTCTGTAACATTAGAACCAAAACTAGACGTCTAGCAATGATACTCCCTCCTCACCCCAGTCACCCTGCAGACACCTCCCAGATGCCATGTCAGTCACTTCAAGCCTCATGTCTTCTATTTTGTGAGTACCCACTTCTAAATATCATTTAATTTTTATACCTATGGACATAAATTTCATATGTATGTGCCTATAAATATATCCATAATTGAATTTAAGACATGGTGATGTGATTATTGATCTTAAGAACGTATCTCAACTTATAAAATGGGAGACAACGGGAATATAGGATTCGTTTGACGCATTTTCACTTATCGCACAATTTTCGCTGGTTATAAAAGGCTGTTGAACAGAAACATAAAGCTCAGGGCTGTTCAGCCAGGTAGCCTGAGAAACTTCAACAACAACAACCCTTAAACATATTATCTAGCTCAGAATCTTACTCAGCTCATGACTGGTACATGACGATACTGAATGCTTCCCTAGATCAGTGATGACAAGTGTAACTCATAAGAACATAAGAAAATAAGAAAGCTACAAGAGGCCATGAGACCTAACTAGGTAGTTCCTGTTACTTAACTCTACCTATATCCACCTCTCTTCCCATCCATGAATTTATCCAGACTCCTTTTAAAGACCCCAATAGACTCCGCATTGACCACCTGACGACTGAGTCCATTCCAATCATTCACCACCCTATTTGTGAACCAGTTTCTCCCTATTTGTGAGCTCATATGCTTACTTACATTGTCTTTATCATCTTTGGTCATTGCCTGACTTGACATCAACTTCATGAATGACTGAAGTTCTGAATTAAGCTTGCTGACAGCCTCATACTGCTCTTCTTTTTCTTTCTTGGATTCTGCTTTCTTTTTCTTGGATTCAGCAATAATTTCATCAACCCATTCCTTTCTACTCTTGGGTTTTCCTTTCTCTGCATCATCCGCTTGGTGAGCAGTCCACCACCACCAAAATGTTGCTCCTTGACAAAATTTGCTTTGGGATAGAAAAGGTTGATGTATTAATGTAATGTAATGTTTTATGTTTCTTACGTCTCATTTTTCATATTCCTCAAATTAAAAAAGTTAAACAAAGATGGGCAGAAGGATTCATCAATCACAAATGATGAGCACATTTTCTTAATAAGATATAATGATGTAAGATGGGAGGCCACACGCCACTAGGCGACAACTTTGATGAAAGCAGCACAAAGATGGGAATTAAATAATAATGAAAATATATATTGCATTAAAAGGTTCATACCATGTGAGAGAGGGGCGAGAAAAGACTATGAGGATCAAAATATAAAGGAGGGTGTGCAAGGACAGGAATAAGAACATAAGAACATAACAAATAATGAAGCTACAAGAGGCCGTGAGACCTACACGAGGTAGTTCCTGTTACTTAACTCTACCAACATCCACCTTTCATCCCCACCATGAAATTATCTAGCCTCCCTTTAAAGCTCACTAAGGACTCCGCACTAACTACCTGTCTACTGAGACCATTCCAATCATTTACCACCCTATTTGTGAACCAGTTTTTCCCTATTTCTTTTTTAAATCTACGCTTTTCCAGTTACCATCCAGCATGTCATCATCTTCATCATCACTGAGAGACAGCTTGTCATTCAGGTTGGAGTCGTCAAGGGCATGTCCTGCATGTGTCAACTCTTCTTCCTCATTCAAGTTGAAAAGTGATTTCTGTTGGAGGAAGAAACATTCAGTTAAATCAAGATGTACTTGATCAAACAAGACAGTAACTTACCACTGAAAACCATAATCTTAGTCTGGCCAAAAATCAACAATAGCAACCTTAAAAATATGTACATGCAGTCCAGCACACATTTACGAACGGTCCTTAACACACATGTTTCTGTAATGAACAAAATTTTTCTTAAAGATGCTTGAATAAACTAAACTGACAGATCGCACATGAATGAACACTGGCCGCGACGCCTCGATAGGTCTTGGCATAGGAATAGGATAGGAATATATAGGATAGGATAGGAATATATAGCATAGGATAGGATAGTTTTCAAGTATGGCTTCGTAGTATCCAGACATGAACTTTATATGAATCTGATACATCAAAAGCAGTACCATTGTGTGCAAACTATGTGCAAATGTAAAGAAGGATGAATCTTTACCTTCCCAAACAGTCGCCTTTTTTCAGCAGCAAGACGTAGTGCCATTTTCTTCTCTGGGTCCATATGAGCATCATTTTCACCAATCCGTCTGTCCAGGAAAACATTGCTTTTGTGGCGAGCTTTGTATTCTTGTAATAAAGTCTTTTCTCTCTGAAAATATAAAAATAAAGTTAGGTAGTGAAAAATCTTATAAACATAGGAATACATTGGAAGAACAGATACAGGAGACGTTTTGGTCTTTAACGAGGGTATCTGCTGAACTACATACTACTGACTAACAATCTAAATGTAAGAGATCTGAAAACAGTTGGAAAATATTCTGCATGACTTATAATAATTGAGTTACTAACACCTTCACGCCCAGATCTTTCCTTTGCTACATAAAATTGTCTGTTGTTAGCCATAAAATCATGAAAAGTAACTGAATACAGGGAGGTCCCGAAGATACGAGCAGTTAGGTTCCACCTGGCATACTCGTAAAGCGAAATCTCGTATAACGAAACACATAACTAATGGTAAAATGTAGGTTTGGTTCCAGGACCCCATCAATTATAAAAAAAAAAAAAAAAAAAAAAAAAACGCATGTTTTTCAAGCTAAAATAAACTATAGCAAACACAACAAACACACAGCGTCTATATGACCCACACTGTACTACCTATTCTGTAGAAAAAGCATTCTGAAAGAGAAAATAGCGCACAAAATAACATAACTGCACATTAACTAAACATAAAACATGCATAACAAGCAAAAAAGACATTGCAATGTATGGGACGCCACGTTATACAAGAGAAGGTAGTGTAGGGGTTCCAAGGTTTGGGTCCCACACCTGCTAATTACCCCTACAGGTCAGGCTGCGCCATATGCTTAATTACCCTTCAGGTCACACCTTGCTAGGGGTGACCTGACTGTGGTCCCTAGGTTAGGGCCGCACACCTGCTAATTACCTCTAAATGTCAGGCCGCACCATATGCTTAATTACCCTTCAAGTCACAACTTGCTAGGGGTGACCTCACTGGGTCAACCAAATCCCCCTTTGTTCAGCCTGGGAGTGGTAGGGCACGCATTTCTAACTTGATGATTTTACTCACCCCAGTTTGAATGTCGTATCATTGGATTTTCATCTCGTATATGAAAATAGACCCTAATTTACACATCTCGTATCATCGGATTCTCGTATACCGAATGCTCGTATAACGGACCTCCCTGTATACCCAATTAGTTAGTCGACAAGGATACTAAACAGGTCACATCTATAAATATTGCTTATATTCACAAAAAATAGTCTAATGGTGACCAAATTACAATGGATATTACGTTCTGGGTCTCAAGGGGTTAAAGGTTTTATGTATGATTTTAACCTTAGCAGTAACCTTGGTTGGATGGCAGCCCATTTTCACACGTATGAAATATTCAATCCATAAGTGCACCTACCGTAGATAACACTATAGTAGTCAGTCACTTGCCACTGCACTAATGTCACCAGGCACAATATATTACGAATTTTAGCATCACTACAGCCTTGTATGTGCCACTGAAGATCATGCAACAGTAGTTTATATTATGTACAATCACACTACATGTCTTCAGTGGTACACATGTACAAGTCTGTAGTGATGCTAAAATTCGTAATATACATATTGTGCCTGGCGACATTAGTGCAGTGGCGAGTGACTGGCGACTACAGTATAGTGTTATGTACGGTAGCAGGTTTAGTTACAATTTTTCAATCCGTGGTTGAGTTATTACATTCACAGTAAGACACACAGAGACGAAGCCGAAAACAGCACTCCTATTCTACTTATTGGATTGTCAAAAATATATCAAAAGGAATATCATGTCAAAGCAAAAGACAATCACACACAAAAATTCAAGCAAGATAATATAGGGCTACAGTATGAAAAGGAATTAAAGGAATGCACTAATAGAGCAGCCAAAAGAGACGTCCTTACGGAACCGACGTTTAGCGATGAAAATAATGACCCCAAGTAAAAACTCCATGTTTATTATCAGTGGCGGCTCGTGATAAGATAAAATGGAGGGACTGCAAGCTTAACACAACAGTATAGGATACACAAATATAATAAAAAATATGACTGCCTAGGTATAGTTATAGGGTAGGCTATACAGGGAGGTCCCGAAGATACGAACAGTTAGGTTCCACCTGGAATACTCGTAAAGCGAAATCTCGTATAACGAAACACATAACTAATGGTAAAATATATGTTTGGTTCCAGGACCCCATCAATTTAGAAAAAAAAGAAAAAAAGGACATGTTTTTCAAGCTAAAATAAACTATAGCAAACACAACAAACACACAGCGTCTATATTACCCACACTGTACTACCTATTCTGTAGAAAAAGCATTCTGAAAGCGAAAATAGCACACAAAATATCATAACTGCACATTAATTAAATATAAAACATGCATAACAAGCTAAAAAGACGTTGTACTGTAGGGGACGCCGCGTGATACAAGAGAAGGTAGTGTAGCGGTCCCAAGGTTGGGGCCGCACACCTGCTAATTACCCCTAAAGGTCAGGCCCCACCATATGCTTAATTACCCTTCAGGTCACGCCTTGCTAGGGGTGACCTGACTGCGGTCCCAAGGTTGGGGCCGCACACCTGCTAATTACCCCTAAATGTCAGGCCGCGCCATATGCTTAATTACCCTTCAGGTCAGGGCTTGCTAGGGGTGACCTCACTGGGGTCAAGCAAATCCCCCTTTGTCCAGCCCGGGAGTGGTAGGGCGTTTTGAACTTGATAATTTTACTCACCCCAGTTTGAATGTCGTATCATTGGATTTTCGATCTCGTATATTGAAAATAGACCCTAATTTACACATCTCGTATCATCGGATTCTCGTATACCGAATGCTCGTATAGCGGGACCTCCCTGTATAGGGCTTCATGCCAGAGGCAACATGCCGCCTCCTCCTATATAACCTTCTTGGTCCACACGCAATGTAAACACGGGAGGACTGGGCAGCTGATCGAGCTGGCCTCGACTGCAGCCCATTGTGTTCACAAGTGGCGCGGCGGCGGCGCAGACATGAATCGTACAGCAAATATGAAAGTAACTTAAATTTTGGTCTGGTTTTAATGAAAATTCACTTAGTAACTTATTGAAAATAATTAATTAACATATAATGACTTTTTATTATGATATATTTGTTAGTAGTGTATCAATTCTGCGGTGTCTAAAGGAATCATACACCTGGCAGTGAGTGTCTGGGGGTGCTGCAGGTCTGCAGCCCTATGCCACGAGCCGCCACTGTTTATTATCGTCTTACGTTTCAGGAATATAATCTCCCATCCTCAAACTTGTAAAATGTTAAAAACTCAAGGTCAAACACAGCTTCGTCTCTGTGGAACTGAGTCTTTTGATGAAGGATGACCAAATTGATTCATGGAATGCATAACTTCAGTTATGAGAAGAGATTGAAACTATTAAATTTACACTCACTCGAGAGGCGTTGAGTAAGGGGCAATCTGATAAAGTTTTTAAATGGATAAAGGGATACAATATAGGCGATGTAGAAAAAGTTCTTAAGGTTAGTAAGCAGGGTAAAACGAGAAGTAACAGATTCAAGCTGGAAAAGCGTAGATTTAAAAAAGAAATTGGGAGAAACTGGTTCACAAATAGGGTGGTGAATGATTGGAATGGACTAAATCGTCAGGTGGTCAATGCGGAGTCTATTGGGGTCTTTAAAAGGAGTCTGGATAAATTCATGGATGGGGAAGAGAGGTGGATATAGGTAGAGTTAGGTAACAGGAACTAACTCGTGTAGGTCTCACGGCCTCTTGTAGCTTCCTTACTTTCTTATTTTGAAGTTTCCCGAAATCCACATCAGGGCGAGTAGCTATCCCGTGTTTCTTTTCCCTATCCCTAATTTCTCCGCATAAAAATAATCTTAACCTTTATCTACATAGTCTGCAATACTCCAGAATAGTGAGCGGAATTGCCATCTGGTGGCCGTTCTGGAACTTCATCCAAATAAATGTATAACGGGTTTCATTAGATTATTTTTCTTACACGTTTTCACTTGGTGTTTTGAAATCGCAATATTTTTCTCATAGCTACGGTTTACATACAATTCATATACAGGGAAGTCCCGAAGATACGAGCAGTTAGGGTTCCACCTGGTATACTCATAAAGCGAAATCTCGTATAGCGAAATACAAAACTAATGGTAAAATATAGGTTTGTTTCCAGGACCCCATCAAAGACATGTTTTTCAAGCTAAAATAAACTGTAGCGGTCCCAAGGTTGGGGCCGCACACCTGGCTAATTACCCCTAAAGGTCAGGCTGCACACCTGGCTAATTACCCCTAAAGGTCAGGCTGCACACCTGGCTAATTACCCCTAAAGGTCAGGCTGCACACCTGGCTAATTACCCTTCAGGTCACGCCTTGCTTGGGGTGACCTGACTGGGGTCAACCAAAATCCCCCTTTGTCCAGCCCGGGAGTCCTGTATTCAGTCAGTTACCTACCAACCACTACAGTGAGAGGAACACCACTCTCCTCTCATTGTGTTCCTCTCACTGTAGTGGTTGGTAGGTAACTGACTGAATACAGGACTCCCAGCCTGGACAAAGGGGGATTTTGGTTGACCCCAGTCAGGTCACCCCAATCAAGGCGTGACCTGAAGGGTAATTAGTCAGGTGTGCGGCCTGACCTTTAGGGATAATTAGCCAGGTGTGGGGCCCCAACCTTGGGACCTCTACAAAACTATACCAAACACAACAAACACAATGTTTGAATGTCGTAGCATTGGATTTTCGATCTCGTATATTGAAAATAGACCCTAATTTACTCAGCTCGTATCATTAATTTCTCGTATACCGAATGCTTCGTATGACGGGACTTCCCTGTATAAGCGGTATTTAAAAAACTATGAAACCCCCTGAAAACTACAATTTTCTCCAAGGAAACAATCATCATATAATACTTATTGCTTGATTTAAGTCCAGTATAATAAATGGAATACAATCAAATGGTGAACATTTGTAGATCGTGCTTTCATTCAGAATTATAAAATAGTTGTAAAACTCGCTGCCGGCTGCTGTACGAGATTTTCCTGGCAGCTGACCCCATGGAAAACATAAACAAACTTTTAAGTTTCGTCAATCTCAACGGTAGACCAACAGGAAGACACATGCAAGGCGGATGACGTGTCATCGTGTCGTGTGATTCATATGGATGGAATCACACGGCCTCTTGCCGCCTCTATTCTGGTGTTTGTTGATAATGCAGAGAACCGTCGTACGTTTGGCAGTTTACCAGAAAGAAATGTTGAATGGCAAAATAATCCATATCTTTCACTATTGATTGCAAAAAATTGAAGTCCTGTCACCATTATTTGGTTCGTTTACCTTCTCTTTGCATACATGAAGGCAATATTTACCCATACACCCGACTTGATGCATTCCTCTAAATCATTGGATAGTGTTGTAGGACATATGGTCGAATACTTATATTTTGCCAACAATCCTCATTATATCCCCATGAATAATGTAAAACCCTTACATTTCCTTTGCGATAACCTATGTTGACCATGTCAACATTAATGTAGGTGGTTTGGTAGGGAATAATGGCAAATAAGACTAGCCTGACACCCTTGACCCTACGTCCTGGGGCTGACGGGAGGTTCCCAGACGGCCACCAGATGGAAAATCCGCTCACTATTCTGGAGTATTGGCGGATTTACTATATATGTAGTCTACGCATATTTAAAAAAAACTCAGCACATAAGTTCAAACAGATCTTAAAATTGTTGCTCGATGATCATCATGGATACATCATTACAACAAATTCTGCAATGAAGGTTACACATGAAGGGTGATTCTGCTGACCTTCTTAACTGCCTTGGCTCTGGACACACCCGGCAGGCCTCGGTCCATCTTGCTCTTCCGCCCGGCCACGTCATGCTTGACTCGGTTGACGTGGATCTCAAATGGATTATGCTTTTTCCCTTTGGCTTGACTGGAACGATGCTCATTTGCCACAGTTCGGGGCTTAGGCCTGCCTTTCTTGGCCATCTTTAACACCTTAAAAGAGAAATTCAATTAAAATAACCCTACACCTTGATATTGCAGTACAAAATAAATAGACCAATCAATAGTCATCACCAGCCTCATTTTTTGCCATTATTTTGAACCTCAATATATCCTTACCTAACCTGGTAAAATTCTAGTTAGTAGCGGCCCTTAGGTCTCACTAGAGATCTAAGTGTTTATGTTCTGAGTGTCCTCCCGCCGTCGTCGTCATCCGAAAAAAAAACGAGTAGCGAAATTTGAAACCGTATAAGTATATACTTGCAAATACAAAGCATAACACAACGCTGAAACAGGGTAGATTATACAGTCATGATATAAACTACTGTGTATTATCTTCAGTGGCACATGAAAATCAGTAGTGATGCTATAATTCGTAATATATGGCGTCTGGCGACATTAGGGCAGGTGGCGACTAAAGTGTTATCTATGGTACGTAGTCTACTACGTCATTTACCTAGTTTAACTGGTACGATATAAAACATACGTCCACTCTCAAAATCCCGCCTTCCCCAGCCCCTGTTTTTTTTTTTTTTCTCTACGATACCTCGCGTCCCTTATAACGGTGTTTTCACTCCAGACTAATTTTAAAGTGAGTACAAAAACCACAACTCAAAATCTTTAGAATATGCAAATAAAGGGGCTTGTTTATATGAACAAGACCCAGAAAAATTACCCTCCAATTTTTATTCACCCATATTTAGCGTGACATAATATTGACCTCTACTTCCTGTTTTTGCATACGCTCGCCCCCTTGAATGTAAACCAAGAAGTTATAATCCTCAAATCATTAGAATTAATAAAGGCTGTTTATATTTAATAAGCCAGAAATACCCCTACCCATTTGTGCTTATTGGGTCATCCTCAGCCCAACTTTCTTTGTCGAGAAAATGGGTTAATCCTGTGACTCACGATTGACGAAAAGTTTACACTGAGTGGTAAGAGTAAAGTAAAATATATATATATATATAGCCAGTTATTAAATAATAATTTTTCTTCACTCCTCAGTCCCAATTCATTTGGATATAGGTTTCCTGCCATATGTTTATGGTCTGGTAGTCACTGGTGACGTCACGGGAAGAAGGTAAGAGAGAAGGTAGACAGCCGCTCTCTATCTCTTTCAACCCGACACCCGAGTGGAACGGTCGTGGGGAGGGAGTGTTTCCCCTGCAACCCTCAAGAAGGTATGTGAGTGACGGCGTACTTATAAGGATGTCTAGTGCATTGATTAGTTCATGACAGACTTGTAACTTATGATATGTTATCAGGGTCTGGTGTCTGGAACAGTGAGCTGAGCGGAGTGCGTAGTTGATACCCTGAATTGACCCATGTGTCTGATGGCGGCGATACTTGTGTGTTGCTGAGTGGAGCGGAGTTGGTGACCAGCGACACCAGTATATAGAGCTAAGGCCCTATGGTAGCTCCGTTGTTTATTTAGGTAGATAGGTATAATACCTAATAACTGAGTATAGGAACTTTTGTGCCTGTGTTAAGCCCGGATGAGAAGTTAGTCGTTTCGGGTATTATTATTATTATTGTGGAAATTATCCACCAACCACCCTCTCATAATTGGTAGAGTGGTGGTTTGTTCCCCCCCCACCTTGTGAGGGAGGTATTGTCTGCTCATCATAAAGGGGTGCGTAGGGATGTATATATATAACTATAATGGTAATGGGTAATAATTAAGGTAATTTAAGTAAATGATAAATACGGGGATAGAATAATTGAACATTCCCAGTAATATTAAGCATTTGAACCTTAAATAATTAGCACCTTAGTTGTAGCGGCACCATTGGTCGCAGCTCATTAGATTGTTCTTGCCACTGGGAATTTACACGTGGCTGGATTTTTGTAGCGGTCTCTCGCCGCTGCCCACCGGAGAATCAGTACACTCCGAGCCCTCAAGGGAGTAACATCTTTTATTAAATATACGTGCTTGTATATATAAGTACACTCCTAACCCTCCTTGAGAGAACACCATCTCTTATTAAATATATACGTGAATTTGTATATAGACTCTTTGTACATAGTGTTAGAAACAATAGGACGTGTCTTATCGACATAGCAAATATCAGTGCCGCGTCTATTAAGCCTGAATAGCTTCCTTGACGCCTCAATGATTATAATCGCCGCGCTGTGATGGTTTGATGAACCACTTGACGCCAACCACAATAACGCCTCCACCTCCGCACTTCACCTGCGGCCTCGATCACGGCTACCATTTCGGATCACAGGACAGGCAGTATTAATCAAAAGCCTACAGCGATTTCAACCCACTATCCACCGATAAGTATCCTAGTTAGTTGATTAGCTGGGGTATTGTGTCGGGATGAGATAGAAGATGGGTTTTGATTAGGTAAGAACTCATATTAAATATATGTATGTGACAAATTCCCACATTGGTGCCCCGAGTGAGGAATATTGATGTTCATGTGTAATTCAAAGTGGTCGTTGTGAGGCGCAATTATGAGACTACCAGAATTGCTGGTTATGAGAGCGGAGGGGAGGTGCTTCGCGGCGTCAGATAAAAGTCAACAGCCGTTCAACTACCATACACCAGGTAGTAGATAGCGTCAAGAGGTTACATAGTTAGTTGTGGTGGTTGAAATTATATACGCCTTGCTCCGCGTCTTGTTAGGCCGAGCAGGCACTACCACCACTTAGGATATATAATAATTATCAACTAACAATTATTTTTAGTGATGTAATCTTGGATTTAATATTTTATTTGACAGTTATTAACTAAATCATGGCGAAATTAGCTAAGCATTCATTATCGGCTAAATTAGCAATCCTCACACGAATATATAATAAATGTGAGGATGCAATTAAGGCAATACCTATTGATTATATTAATTTAAAGACAGGTCTGCCATTGTTAAATGAGCAATGGGAAAAATATGAGGCAGTTTACTTCCAATATGAAGTTCAATTAAGACAAGCTGGGGATAAAGAAATGATTCACCAATGTGTTATCAATCATAAACACGAATGTCAAAGATATCTCGATAAAGTAATTGAATATGAGTGATTACTGACTGGAGTGTGCTCATATTCCATCAACAGCTAAAGCTTCTTTAACTCAAAATTTGCAAGGTATTAAGCAAGAACCCCCCCACAGGGAGATCACGATTATTACACCTATGGGTAATCAGCTATATCAGCCACCCTCAGAATTTAAAGATCCCTCGTTAGTGGGTATTTATCCTGCGCCTGTTACGCAAATAAAACAGCCTGTAATTAAGATTCAAACTTCTAAGCCTAAACCACTTAGACCTACTCAAATAAAAGATACAATCCCTACATCCAAGGCTACTTCTAGTGAATTACGAATAATAAATTGTGTCTTATGTGAGGGGGAACATCCACCCTCCACATGTAATATCTATTCAGATTGTTACACGAGAGTTGAAAGGTTAATGAGCCTTGGTAATTGCCTAACCTGTCTCATTGGTAAACATGCTTCAAATGCGTGCCCTATAAGCTTAAGAACTTGTAGGAAATGTAAACAAGCTATTCATAACATCGCTCTCTGTCCTAACAGTGATAATAACTGAGACCCTACAGTAGTTAAAATGGCAGTCACTAATAAGAGTAGTTCAGCAGCTGTTCCTACTGCCGAATTGAATGTGAGCCATAATGGTAATTCAGTCATAGTAAAGACAATGTTTGACAGTGGTGCACAAAGATCCTTCATAAGCAGGGAGATAGTTGAATTATTACAACTACCCATAATGAATAAAGTTAATTTAGCCATATCAGGTTTTCTTGCCAATAATGAGGCTCAAACCTTTGACATAGTTCAACCCCTAGTCCAATTAGGAAAATATAAATGTAGGGTAGCTGCTGTAGTTAATAATATTGGTATTAGTTTAACTGTTAATGGACTAACAGACACAGCTGAAATGCTGAGGGATAATGGTGTAAAACTAGTTAGTAATACCTTCGAGGACGTTGATGGTCCTTTCCAATTAATAATAGGCGCTGATTATTTTGGTGTTACCTAAGGGAGGTCATCAAAATACATAACGTCTCGATGTTCACCAGTGGTGGTGGTAAGGTAATAATGGGACCCATCCCACATACTCACCAAGCCGAACAAGAGAAGAGTATTCCTAGTCATGCACAACCCCTATTAATTACAAAAATTGGAACCACTTTCTTGCCCACACCAATTAGTGAGGTAGTAGAGGAAAGTGGTATTCCAGTTCATAATAAATACATTGCCACTAATGAAAATCCTAATAATAATGTGTCGCAAGGAAATAATAACCTCAAATTGAACACAGGATTATGGTTTAAAGGCCCTACCTGGCTGAAAGAGTGTAATAATAATCCTAATCAGGTTTCCACTCAGCCAGACATATCTGTAGATATAATAAGGGAACCTGAATTGATCCCAGATCCTGTGATAGACATACAAAGGTTTTCCTTATTGAGCAAACTAATTAAGACTACTAATTTAGTCTTCCAATCCATTAAAAGGGATAGCTCTGATCCTTTGAAGTTTTGGATCAGAACAATACAAAAGCAGGTATTTCCTGAGGAATATCAGCTATTGGCCTCAGCCAGCCCCCATAGGAACAAATTGACCAAATTATTAGGTCTGTACCTAGATCATGAGGGCATAATTAGGTGTCGAGGTCGAAATTTGAAAGCTGATCTTCCAAATACCACCTGCCATCTCATACTAATTCCCAAACGCCATCATCTTACTAAATTATTGGTGGAAGAATATCATAGGAACTCATTACATGGCGGAATGGCTACAATATTAGCCAATATCAAGTGTCAATTTTGGATAAATCATGGTAGACAGGCAGTCAAATATTACCTCAAATCTTTCATTAAATTTAATAGATCTGAAGGTAGACTAGTCTCCTATCTAGGTCCCCCTGAACTTCCCGCTGATAGAGAGATCCTAAAACGAATGGAGGTAAATGGTGAGGACTATACTGGGGATATTATAACATCAGGAGATAACTCTCCCCCCGATCAAGTATATGTCTGCATATTCACATGTACCTCTATTAGGACTATTAATTTTAAAATAGACAAAGACCAAAGTGCCGAAAGCACTATTCAAATGTTCCGGCGCTATGTGGCCTGGGGATGATGTCACATGAAGCGGAACATCAGTTTTCGCCGGCCCCCAGTTGTGGAAATTATCCACCAACCACCCTCTCATAATTGGTAGAGTGGTGGTTTGTTCCCCCCCCCACCTTGTGAGGGAGGTATTGTCCGCTCATCATAAAGGGGTGCGTAGGGATGTATAATGTATATATATACACACAAACCTCGATTTCCCGGATATCGGATTTGCCGGACAAAATCTGAGGTCCGGGGATATGTCAATCTCGGACAATTTTTTTTTTTTTTTTTTTTTTTTTTTTTTTTTTTTTTTTTAATGCCTGGTCCTGTTTGTAAATTGACCAAGTTATCCGGCGGTCCGAGCGTCTCCTGTCACACCTGGTCAGTGTCCGCGCCTCCCGCCAGGTGGCAGCATGCTCAGCGGTCGTATTGTCATTTGGGCACACAACATTCACGGTTCACCTGCACAGCCTCCGTCAGTCACCTGACTCCCACTGCCCCTGGTGCAAGAACATTTCTGAGACTATTGAACACTTTCTGCTGCCTCCCGCCAGGTGGCAGCATGCTCAGCGGTCGTATTGTTTACATTTGGGCACACGACACTCACGGTTCACCTGCACAGCCTCCGTTAGTCCCCTGACCCCCACTGCCCCTGGTGCAGGAACGTCTCTTGAGACTATTGAACACTTTCTGCTGCCTCCCGCCAGGTGGCTGCATGCTCAGCGGACGTAAAAGTCCGCGGCGGGGTAGTTGATATTGGCGGTTGCCGGACAGTAAATACTAGAGTAGGATAAACGTCCGGGGGTGGGTAATGGCATCAGACTTTTTTTTTCTTCTATATATTTTTTTTTTTTTTTACTTGCGATTCCCGGACTTTTGCGGTTCCCGGACCAGTCCTCCCCCCTATTAGTCCGGGAAATCGAGGTTTGTGTGTATATAATTATAATGGTAATGGGTAATAATTAAGGTACAATAATTTAAGTAAATGATAAATACGGGGATAGAATAATTGAACATTCCCAGTAATATTAAGCATTTGAACCTTAAATAATTAGCACCTTAGTTGTAGCGGCACCATTGCTCGCAGCTCATTAGATTGTTCTTGCCACTGGGAATTGTACACGTGGCTGGATTTTTGTAGCGGTCTCTCGCCGCTGCCCACCGGAGAATCAGTACACTCCGAGCCCTCAAGGGAGTAACATCTTTTATTAAATATACGTGCTTGTATATATAAGTACACTCCTAACCCTCCTTGAGAGAACACCATCTCTTATTAAATATATACGTGAATTTGTATATATGAGAGAATTGTATATAGACTCTTTGTACATAGTGTTAGAAACAATAGGACGTGTCTTATCGACATAGCAAATATCAGTGCCGCGTCTATTAAGCCTGAATAGCTTCCTTGACGCCTCAATGATTATAATCGCCGCGCTGTGATGGTTTGATGAACCACTTGACGCCAACCACAATAACGCCTCCACCTCCGCACTTCACCTGCGGCCTCGATCACGGCTACCATTTCGGATCACAGGATAGGCAGTATTAATCAAAAGCCTACAGCGATTTCAACCCACTATCCACCGATAAGTATCCTAGTTAGTTGATTAGCTGGGGTATTGTGTCGGGATGAGATAGAAGATGGGTTTTGATTAGGTAAGACCTCGTCTTAAATATATATGTGCTTGTAGCATAAATTCCTACAATTATTATTATTTCGAGTGAGTTTTCGGTGAAACCATCGGAGCTGTGATGTGATTACTGATCGTGATAATTATAAAGAAACCCTGTTAACGAGTCGATCATTAAGTCCCAGTTATCCTCATATATTCTCTAAATCTTTAGATTCTTTTTGTTCCCACTTATTGTGGGTGGTGGCAGCGTAATCACCAAGTTTGTGGAGCCCTTCAAATTAACAGCTAGCCAAAAGGGGGGGGTACTACACTTACCCCTTACATAGCCTTGAATATTGCAAAGGAACCCGTAAATTGAGGTAAAAAGCAGAAGAAAATAAAATAAGTGAGAAATACCCCATTTTTACTCATTTAGCGTGCTTATATTACCTTTGTTTGGGCATTATATCATGCATTACAGCCCCACACCCATTCTTACCACTTACATAGCCTTGAATATTGCACGGGAACCCGTAAATTGAAGTAAAAAGCAGAAGAAAATAAGAGAAATAAGATAAGTGAAGCCACAAATACCCAGTTTTTCCCTATTTATCGTGCATATATTGTCTTTGTCAATGGGTAATATCATGCAATACAGCCCCACATCCTTTCTTACCCCTTAAATAGCCTTGAATATTGCACTGGGAGACGTAAATTGAGGTATAAATATAAGAATAAGGATAAATAGCCAATATGGCTGCCGTGTGACGTCATCAAAAGGGATCAGAGCTGCTCTTGATCTTGACATCCAACTCGAGGCTACAACTATTCCGTTCATTAATCAAAAACATCAAATAATGAATAAATCAACTCGGATAAAGTAAAATAACGATAAATAGGACTCAATAAACCTAAAAAAAACAATTAAATAACGAAGAATTAATGAAATATCGTGTTTTAAAAGATGGCCGAAAAAACCTCAAATTCACCATAACAAAATCGACTTTTTAACAAAAACCTTATAATTCATGAAAAAATATGGGCAAATAGTATATGATGTGTGTATCTTATAAACAGTAACAGATCCTAGTTCAGTGTTGAAACCAAGAAGCAAAACATTCGATAATTGTTTTTTCGATAATTTGACCTCTTCAACCACTGAGTCAGATGTATTTCTTTAGACATAAAAACAAGACACCGTAAAAACACATATCATAGTAGACACACACAAAACCACCTGCTTTAGAGAGACTGTAGGTAGACGTAAGTGTAAACACAAAAAACCTCAACGAACTCATGGATGTGGAGAAAGGAGGAAATAAGGGAGAAGGATGTAGATGTGTAGTAACAGAAAAAACCTCTTAGATCAAATGTAGTAAAATACAGCCACCGGGCACGTGATTAATACCTACATAAAACGATGCGGAAATATTGAAATATATTAAAACACACAAAAATCCCCCTATATTTAGTGTAATAAAAGAATAATCAACAAAATATCGGTAAAATTTACGGCGTTACTAACTGATTGAGTCATATTTCTTTTACGAAGGCCTTAAACTCAGACTTTATATGGAAAAGTCATAAAAAAACTGGAGTTTTCAATAAGGCTATGCAATCCTATATTGGTGCACGAATAAAAAAGTGATTATTCGTTTTAAAATGCGTAATTGGCACCTCGCAAATTGGCGGCGAGGCCAGCCTTCCTCAGAGCCAATCAGAGGCCTGGCATCTCTCCCTACATCTCTCAGCCAATCAGCGTTCAGGAACCAACTGGGTGGCCATGCTTAGTGTTTATTCCCGATATAAAGACCTTATTTAATGGGAAATAAGATGAGATTTACCATTAAATACCTTATTTATGGCATATTAGTGACAATAGGAGTATTGTTAGTGATAAATATAGGGTGGACGATAATACATTGCCACCATATTAGTCTTTCATCGTAATATTCTCCCTGAAATATATGACATCATAGTTTGATGCCGGTTATTAGTGGACGAGAACTGCGCGTTCGCTGTTTAGGTCAGACACATACACTGGGGGGCTAACTCCTCACTCTTAGCCTCTCTCGCTTAACCACATACACCACACCTGTCACTATGGTGTCTGGACGATTCGAGCGAATACTTTTTCGAGCGAATACATTTTCGGTAAAATTTCGGTAGTGGGCTTTCAACGATTTCGAACTTAGTTTTCCGGAATAGTTTTGATGTGTAATGAAGGAATCTGGCACTCGTTTTTGTCGGAAATAAATGTTTGCTTACATGTGTGTGGGGATCCCCGCCCCACAAACCTTGCTCGGATTCTCACTGCCGTAGTATTGATAAATGACAGTGCAGTCCTCGTCAATTTTTACCGCATTTATTTTTACTTTCATGCACACTTCCAAAGAAAAATGAATGAATGAATGAGTTTCTACACTTACTTCTTCTCCAACCTCGTAGTCTTGGTGGCTGTGAGAATCTGTCGCAAGTTCTCAGCCACCACGACGCGCGATCCACCTCCACGACGTCAAGCACATGTGGGTGTGTTTAGGACGGTTAGTACACGAGTCACGAGGCAATCCTGCCAACCCAGCTGCTTAATTTAGCTGTGGCTATTCTTGTTGTCGCAGGATAACTTGTTGAGTATACCATGTATTTTATGCAGCATAAGTTATAAAGTAAAATTGATTGATTGATTTAATGCAAAAAAAAGTAAATGTGCCAGACATCAGTAGATGAATCAGAAGGATGGCTGGCTATCAGACATCAGCTGAAGGATGGCTGAGGTCATATGGCACTATGGCAAAGCATAAAAAGGGGAGGGGTTATAGAAATATAAAGTAAGAAATGAAATATTAAGGAGGTAAGAAGACTGGTGGGCCGGTGGCCGTCTGGGAATCTACCGTCAGCTCCTGCGGGCCTGCGGGCTGCGGCAGGCTGCGGCTGAAGGGGCAAGCAACTGAAGCAAGGGCTGTCACTCGAGTGACTCGACCTCACTCCAGGTTATGAGGCAGTGGGCACACTGTGACACTGTCCCACTGTGCCCCATTTTAAGTGTCCCACTGTGCCCCATATGATATTTTGGAAAACAAAGTCAGTTATAATTAAGGCCTCTTCCATTTGTGCCCAAGTTCCAGGAACCAGTTCTTTCAGTTCAGGGTTGGGTTCAGTTCCTGGTTCTGGGTTCGCGTGTCACAAATGGAACGCAAAAACCCCGTTTTTTTGTTTACAAACAAACTCAGCTGGCGAGGCAAGAGGAAGGGGCGTTTTCTCCTGTCTTGTGTAGGGCTGTGCTCGCATTATACGATGATTCTGATGATAACATAAATAAATGATGTACGTACCAGCAACATCCACTGCTGGCATCTTTGGCATAAATTACGTGTTACGGTACCGAATTCAGTACAATAGCGATAGTTTAATAATGCCTAGTCAGTGGGTGGGCACTGGTGGAGGAAAGCGGTCCCGCGAGAGATGAGAGAGAGAGAAAGGAGAGAGAAAAGGAGAGAGAGAGAGAGAGAGAGAGAGAGAGAGAGAGAGAGAGAGAGAGAGAGAGAGAGAGAGAGAGAGAGAGAGAGAGGAGAGAGAGAGAGAGAGAGAGAAGAGAGAAGAGAGAGGAAGAAAGGAGAGAGAGGGGAGAGAGAGAGAGAGAGAGAGAGAAAGGAGAGAGAGAGAGAGAGAGAGAGAGAGGAGAGAGAGAGAGAGAGAGAGAGAGAGAGGGAAAAGGAAGGAGAGACATGAGAGAGAGAGAAAGTGTGTGGGTTGTCACCAAGGATATAGTACTATCCTTGGTTGTCACCGGGAGGCGACCGTAGTGTAACGGTAGCACGTCCGCCCGGCAAGTGGAAGGTCTCGGGTTCGATCCCCGAGCGGTACGTGCCTGCCTTTTCGGTGAACCCCCTACCTCTAACATGGCGCAGTGAGTAGGATCGATAGGAGGATAGTGAGTAGGAGCGATACACATTCCCCGGACTGGCCCTGGGGGGGCCTTAGGGGGGAGATGTGTGCATGGGTTGTCACCGAGAGGCGACCGTAGTGTAACGGTAACACGTCCGCCCGGCAAGTGGAAGGTCTCGGGTTCGATCCCCGAGCGGTGCCTGCCTTTTCGGTGAACCCCCTACCTCTAACAGAAAGAGAGCTAGAAAGAGAGAGAGGGGGGATGGACTACTCGCCCGGCGTGCTAACCAATGATTGGTGCTAACACTGCACCTCGTCTGCTTAAAACGCAAACCTTTCCCAAACCCGTCAGCTCACCTGACGTCTCCGTGGAGTGAGGATTGTGTTTGGTTGAGCTCTAGGGATTAGAATGGCTACGTCTGTGATGGAGAGTGTTGTGGAGGTGGAGAGAGAAGTGGTGTTGTGTGCTTCTACGGGGGTTGAGAGTGGTAGTGTGGTAGGAGTGAAGGAGGCTGAGGTGAGAAGGGTCGAGGGAGAGTGTAGTGAAGGGTGTGGAGATGCGCTTAAGACTATTCTGGAGGCGATCAAAGACCTGAAAATGAGCTTTGCAAGTGAAGTGAACGAATTGAAAAGCGTTGTGATGAAGCAGGAAATAGAGATACGTTCTCTTAAGTGTGGAGGTGAAGGTCCAAGTGGAGTGAGTGGAGGGGCACATGCGAGGGATGTACCTGTAGGGGTACCAGAGCGAGATGTGACTCGAGAGGCTACTAAGGTCACCAGTAAGTCACCAGGGATTGGTGTTTGGAAGGTAGTTGATCATGGAGCCCGCCCAAGGAGAAAAAGGTAAACGATGACCATGTTGTGTGCACGAACCAATTTCAGGTACTCTCAGAGTTGCAAGAGGGAGATACGGAGGTAAGGAAGGTGGACGATACATCATTACCCGAAGGTAAAATCTTGGTTGTTGGTGACAGTCAGGTTAGGCATCTTGACAGCAGGTTCTGTAACAGGGAAGGGATGCGCATGAAGTCGGTGAGTTTTCCAGGGAAGGGGATAGGTTATGTTAGTGACAAGATAGTTGAGTGCATGGCGGACCAAGGGAAAAAGCCCATCGTCTGCCTGAGCGCTGGGGGAAATGATGTTGAGTGTGTAAGAAGTGAGGAATTGCTACGGCGGTTCAAGGAAGCTGTAGGTAAAGTTAGGGACAGGGATGGGTTCCCTGTGGTGTGTGGTGTCCTTCCAATACACTTTGTTGACGGCTTGTGGTACTCCAGGGCTATTGCCTTGAATGGCCGGCTGGCACTTCATTGCAAAGATAATGGTTGGGCCTTTGTAGACAACTGGGACCTCTTTTTCGGGCATAACCACCTCTACCGCAGGGATGGGGTGCACTTTTCAAGGAAAGGAGTTCAGATCTTGTCTGAATCCCTTGAAAGGGAGGTAGGTGCACTGCAGGCTTTTTTAAGATAGAGAACCGGGGAGTAGACACTGGGGTCGGGGTAAGGGAAACTTGCGATACTAGGAGGAGTTTCAGAAGGCAGGGAACTAAAGTGAATCGTAAGAAAAGAGAGAGGAGGGGTTTAGTTAAAGATAGAGGGAAAATTGACAAAAAAAGAGGAGTTGCTTGAAAGTTTACTATACAAACTGTAGGAGTATTTAAAAAAAAGATAGATTTCCTGAGAGGAATAAATAGTGTAGAGGATTTTGACATAATAGCATTAAAGTAATCGTCCAGACCCTTTTTTTTTTTTTTTTGCCTAGTTATGTTGAATGTACATTCAAAACACCTAATCCACCAAAAATAATTGATTTCCAGGCCTTATTTCCGTAAAAACACGACTTTTGTAAAAAGCTCGAAAAAAAAAATTCTTCCCTCCATCAGGGCTACGACTGTTATTGATGACGTCAGAACAGGGACGCCCGCAGACACTCTGTCTGACACCTGTCGGCAAATGTTATGATGAGCGATTGTACTTCGGTGTCAGACAGAGAATCTGTCGCTGTGACAGATCTAGAGTACGATGCTCAATCTGACACCGAAAGAAATGACGCTAGTCGCGTATACTATGAGGAAAACGAACCTCAGATTGTCATGGGATCCTATATGTTTGACCCGAGTACGAGGTGGATGAACAGGTGTTAGCAGAGCCTGAGGTTCAGCAGGAGGACCTGGCACTTCTCCAAAACATGGATTGGTAAATAAGGTTAAACCATGTGTGTGTGGGAATCACAATGAAGGTACTTTCGAGAAAATCCTATGGTTAGTTTTGGAGCTACAGTCAAACGTCATTACTCGGAAACCACGTACTATAGCATTCACTAAGCTGGATTGGAAAGCGGCGGATGCAGGTGACAGCAACACCACGAGGCTGATCACCACGGGCAGAGATGGCGTTATGGGGTGGTACTGCCTTGTCAGCAACCCGTACAACACCTTCCGCTCGTCGTCAAACACATGGTATCCGATATTCTGGCTTGCACCATCTCACCCAGTCTTTTGTGTGCATCAGTACACACCGTTTCTCAACACAACTGCTCGCCCCAACACACTATAGGCGTGTATCACCCTACACACGCCACTCCTTTCCGTGTGCAAACTTTTCTCGAAAGGCACAGCTGTCTTGCTGCACCCATAAATGATGCATGCATGTGGCATATAGCAAAAAAAAATCTATCAGAAACACCCAAATATCTTCAAGTACTATATTTATCTCTGTGTTTACGTGCCTCTGATGATCAGCGCGGGAAGAGGAGCCTCCCTTTCGCTACGTCACCGAGCCTGAGCCTGAGCGTCTGCAAACCTTGGGAGTGTTTTGAGAACTCGGGGAATTTGCAGATTTTGATTGCGGATTATTTAAAAACGGCTGACTGGATACAAAAAGTGAACACGTATTGTTGATATTCTCGTTAATGGCTATGATTTGATTGCATTAAATCAGGAATGATGAAATGGTCTAAACGATTACTTTAACAGAAACATGGTTGGATATGTCAAGAAAGGTATTCGATCCGGAAGTCGAGATAGCTGGGTATAAGTTATTTCATAAGGACAGAGTAGGCAGACGAGGTGGAAGAGTTGCGCTTTATGCAAGAGATGCATTGCAGTGTTGTGTTAATAATGTTATAAAAACAGATGACAGCATAGAGTCTATATGGGTAGAGGTTACGGAGGGAACTGAGAAAATGGTTTTGGGTGTAGTGTATAGGCCTCCAAACTTAACTTATGTAAAGAGGATTCAGCTCCTATATGGGAAGAAATAAACAAGGCCTGCAGATATAATCGACTATGCGTGGTGGGAGATTTTAATCTTAGGTATATAGACTGGGATTTAATCATAGGTGACAGCGACGCAGATGAATTGTTAAATATAATCCAGGATAACTTCCTAAGTCAAGCAATCAAGGAGCCTACTAGAGGAAATAATATTCTAGATCTATTGCTGACAAATAGAGACGATTTAGTTACAAATGTGGAGGTCGGTGGGAATTTAGATAATAGCGACCATTATGAGATCAGATTTAGCTTAAAATGGGAAATTGGAAAATTATGTGACAATAAGCATCGAATGCCTAATTTCAGAAAGGCCAATTATGCAGGATTAAGAAGACACCTGGAGGTTATTAATAAGAGGTGTGGGATGGAGGGGGAAATTTTTTTTCCCTGAATAATGACAGGGGGATGACAGCTGGAAAGGCCAATTATGAAGGATTAGGAAGGCACCTGGAGGTAATTGGCGCGGTTAGGTATGGTAGTGAGGTCGAGGCTGAGGAGGTAATTAGAGCGGTTAGACAGGGAAGTGAGGTCAGGGATGAGGAGGTAATTAGAGAGATTAGAAATGGAAGTGAGGTCGGGGCTGATGAGGATTATACCTCATTTGTAAGGAATATAGTTGACGGACAGAAAAGAAATATTCCTTATAGGGAAATAAGGTCCAGAAAGAGTGATCCAAAATGGATGACCACCAATTTAAAGCACAACATTGGAGTAAAAAGAAACATTTATTTAAGGTTCAAGGCAGGATTGGTAAACAAAGAACAGTATAACGTGATGGCGAGGACAGTGAAGAAATTAACTCGAGTTGCTAAGAACAATTATGAGATTAAAGTAGCAGAACAGGCGAAAAGGGACCCAAAAGGGTTCTATCAGGTATATAAAACAAAGACAATGGAATTAGTTGGGCCGTTAAGGTCAGGACAGGGGGAGGTCTTAAATACGGATGAGGATATGTGTAAGTCTAAATGATTATTTCTTAAGTGTTTTTACGGAGGATACACAGACGATACCTGATAGTGAACAGAGATGTTCAAAGGAAGCGATGAGGAGAAACTCAAAGATATTGTGATAACTAGGGAAATGGTGGAAGAGGGTATAGATAAAATGAAAAATTTAAAATCGCCAGGACCAGATGAAGTGTATCCCAGGGTATTAAAGAAATGCAAGGAGGTTGTTAGTGAGTCGTTAGTGCACATTTTTAGGAAATCGGTTGAGATAGGCGATGTGCCATTATTGTGGAGGAAAGGAAATGTTGTACCCATATTTAAGAAGGGAGGCAGATGACTAAAGTCAAATTATCGACCCGTAAGTTTAACATCAGTGGTGGGTAAATTATTGGAATCTATTAATGCAAAAAACATTAGAGAGCACTTAGATAAACATAGTTTGATCAATGATTCACAACATGAATTCACCAAGGGTAGGTCATGTCTCACCAATTTATTAAGTTTTTATAGGAAAGTTTATGAGACGGCAGATAATGATAAGGATTATGATATAATATATCTGGACTTTAGTAAGGCATTTGACAAAGTACCACACGAGCGACTCTTAAATAAGATTAGGGCTCATGGTATAGATGGGAAGGTTCTTCATTGGATCAGAGCTTGGCTAAGTAATAGGTAACAAAGGGTTACAATTAATGGTTCTAAATCTGAATGGGGACTGGTGACAAGTGGAGTTCCACAAGGGTCTGTTTTGGGTCCATTACTATATTTTATTTACATCAACGACTTGGATAGTGGGATTAGCAGTGATATCAGCAAGTTTGCTGATGATACTAAGTTAGGTAGGATTATTGGATCACAGTCTGATGTAAACTATTGCAGGGAGACTTAGATAAACTTAACGATCGAGTGGGCAGTCAAATGGCAGATGGAATTTAATATTGATAAATGCAGCGTTATGAATGTTGGTAGAAAACACCCTGGTAATAGATACACCATAAGCAATGTATCGCTGAAAAGATCAGAAGGTGAAAAAGATCTTGGAGTGAGGGTGAGCCCAGACCTCCGACCTAGGAAACAATGTATTGAGGCCAGAAATAGAGCTAATAGAGTATTAGGATTCATTACCAGAAGTGTTAAAAGTAGAAGTGCGGAAGTTATTCAAAAGCTTTATCTGGCTCTAGTCAGGCCTCACCTACCGTAGATAACAGTGAAGTCGCCACCTACAGTGAAGTCGCCAGGCGCCAAATATTACGAATTATAGCATCACTACTGATTTATATGTGCCACTGAAGATGTTACACAGTATTTTATATCATGGCTGTATAATCTACCCTGTTTCAGCGTTGTTTTATGCTTTGTAGCTGCAAGTATAACTGTTGCGCATTTTGCTTCTCACGTTTTTCTTCGCGCGATGACAGACAGTAAACAGTAGCTTTTCGGGCGACAGGACACAGACTTGCCAGATCTTTCAAACTTGAATAGAATTTATTTTCACGTTGGCAGAGGAATTTTTTTTATATATCCAAGCATCTTCCGCAGCTAATATATATAGAAACTTGTTTTACTTTACCTCTAATTTCCCTGAATTCCCCAGAGTGGCGACTCAACTGTTGGGTTAAAATACTAGCTGGCGATTTTACTGTAGTAGGTATAGTGAGGTCGCCACTCGGTTTTATTTTTGTAATTTGTTCATTTATAGCCCTAATATGACGCAGAATAAGACACAAAATAACACAGACTTTCCAGATAGACCCTTCTAACTTTCCTGAAATCATGGATGTACAAATGTAAGTATTAATTTAACGCCACCACACGTCTGTAAATAACAAAGAAACGTAGAACTGGCGACTTCACTGTTATCTACGATAGACTATGCGGTTCAGTTTTGGTCTCCATATTACAGGATGGATATAGTGTTGTTAGAAACAGTGCAGAGAAGGATGACCAAAATGATACAATGGATGCGTAACTTTAGTTATGAGAGGAGATTGAAGTTATGACGCAGAGTAAGGGGCGATCTGATAGAAGTTTTTAAGTGGATAAAGGGATTTAATAAATATAAATTAAGGAGAGGTAGGAAAAGTTCTTACGGCTTCTAACCAGGGTAGAACAAGAAGTAACGGATTCAAGCTGGAAAAGCGTAGATTTAGAAAGGAAATAGGGAAAAACTGGTTCACAAATAGGGTGGTGAACGAATGGAATGGTCTCAGTAGACAGGTAGTTAGTGCGGAGTCATTAGGGAGCTTTAAAGAGGAGCTGGATAGGCTCATGGATGGGGATGAAAGGTGGATGTAGGTAGTGTTAGGTGACAGGAACTACTACGTGTAGGCCTCGCGGCCTCTTGTAGCTTCCTTATTTTCTTATGTTCTTCTTATGTTCAAACAAAAAAACATTAAGTGGTAACTCAGCTGTGATGTGAAGGGATCATATCAAGATTAAGATCGCGGGACCGCTTTCCTCCACCAGTGCCCCTTGTATGCCTGTCTGACATCCTCTCCGACTCGTGCATGCAGAAAACCCTTCACAAAAAGATGAAAAAGGGCCCAAGGCGGCCATTGTTTGTTATGAACTGAAAACTCTACTGTCTACCGACCTCCCAATGTGGGTAGAGAAAGTTCAAGGGGTTTGCTGAGTCACTACGCGCGTCGCCTCGGACCCAGGTTTTCGTGCGCAAATGGAACGCCTGAGTTCTTGGGTTCCGTGAACTGGTTCCTGAAATGTCGCAAATGGAAGAGGCCTATATTCGAAACCAGGAAATCACTTGTTAAGAGGAACATCTCATAATGCACACACTTAGTTGTTATGCGTGAGTAATTATTATATAAACTTTTGTGCAATACCGATGATGCACAGAGACTGCTGAGGCAGCACACCCGATCCCTCAGCAACGTAATTAGTAGAGGAAGGGAGTTTTGTGTCGCCTGAGTTACAACAGTCAGATTTGCAGGATACTTCTGGAATCAGTGTTGTCCCACTGTGCCCCACTCTCCCCTACCCAGCAGATTCAGTAGTAGATCACTGCGGCCTGAAACTGAAAGGCCATCGTGTCTAGTCTACTCTACGGAGTTAGTGAAACATGGCAAAACGTTACCACAGAGTTTTTCACCCTAACTTGCTTCTCTGTACCGACTTTCTTCGTTCTCCCTCGCGAGCGAGCTTCATGTTAAAGCGAAGGCCAAGCTTCAAGTTAAATACTTGACAGTTCTTCCTTTTTTCTCTCTTGGCTCACACCCTCCTACCGTAAGTAATTACTCACACCCCCCTAAGGAGGCCTATAGCCTCGCGGAAATACTTTTTGAAGAAAGTTTCATACCTTCAGACTTGAATCATCGATTTTTTCCCCAACAAAATCATTGATGTATTGCATATCATTGCTTGTTGATTTATGAAGTATTTGCGTGGCTGCCTTCCATCTGGAGGGGGGAAGGGGGAGACGTGACGTCACCACCAATCATGGCACCGTGCTGTGGGCTGCAGGTTTTGTAACGTTGAAGGGAGGGCGGCAGCGCTGGCTCGCCAAGGTTAGCTGGCCAATCCCAGGCCGGCTAGCAGGGGAGGCTGGCCAATCACAGCCCGGATCACGTCCTCCCGCCCGCCGCATGTGACTGGCTATTGACAACCCAGCTGTAGGAGGATGTTCCGCCGTCCTGAGTCTTGTTAGTGTTACTAGTGATGCTGTGTGCAGGAAGACAGAGGAAATGGGAACACGATTGAAGGACTGAGAGAGCTTTGGTGTTTGGTGTGTGTGGGGCGTAATGGCTGAGCAGCAGCAGCAGCAGCAGACAGGCCACAACAGCAGGCCGCCCTTCTCCAACATGTCCGCGACCACGTCAGGTAAAGATTGGTTTAGGGCAGCGGCAGGATGTCATTCAGGCCAGGAGATGCACGTGAATACTTTGGCAGGGCTGGCGTGCATGTTACAGGGAAACCTTTGCCAAGAGACGGATTTGTCACGCAGTACAAACGCTGTTGTAGTTGAACTTGTAAGCTTTTCAAGGCCGTGGCTACTTGTGTTCTACAAAAATTTTGTTCCAAACCTCCGTTAGTTACCTTACCGTGGCAACATACTATGGCTTACATGCATTTTAGGAGACAAGGTACTGGCATGCGCTGCCCTACTGCCTGAACGGGGTCTCAGAATCTGACTGAAATTTGTACTCTTTTGGTAACTAAAAGGTAATTCTGAAGGAAGTCACCCCCCCTTGATGTCTCTTAATACCGAAATACGCTATTAATTAACATAGGCCATGTATTTCTAAAATGTATGTGTATATTTTTATATTTTTCGGTATGTGTTTGGGTGTATTTCGGTATTAAGAGACCCCTCCACTCCTATCTTTGGTAATCTGAAGAAGGGTTAATATTCCGCAGGAGTGGGCGGGCTCCACAGGCCTTACAGGATACTTTTTCTCTGTTATTTTTGGCTCGGTATGATGTGCAGCAGTTATTCACTTGCAGAAACCAAAGGTATACAGTAAACCCTCGCTTTATCGAACCAATTGGGGGTAGGAGGTGACGTTTTGTCCGACGACGACGACAAATACTACATGCATACAGGGCAATTAAAACAATACTTACATATGTACTCTGTTTGTTTAAGAGTGTTTTCAAAATTAGCAAGACAAAGTTGTGTTTAATCTTCCACGTCAGAGCATCTTAGACCCAATGAAATCCGCCAACGTCTTGTCAGCTTACCCTGATTTTATCCCTTGGTATTTGATAATGATATAGAAAAAACAAGAGATTGAGCCACCATATATCTATATGCAAAATAATAGGGATGATTCTGAATGCTACAACACCAATTGATATTATTTCTATTTTAGTTATTCGTGTTATGTGAAATTGCATTCTGCGAGCCTTCTCTGGCACCAATTAGTCGCCAAATGCAAGACCTGACTGTGTAAATAAACGTGTATAGATATATAGGTGTACTGTAAATGAATATACAAATATTTAGAAGCAGACTTAATCTGCTACACATGGATTGAACACTCAATTTCAAGAATCAAATCTTATCTATTAACCTTTGTGAGTCAATACGCTGTTTTAGTTTTTCTATGACCTGCAAATATTGCTTGACCCATAAATTGTGTTGTATAAAGATCTTAGAACAAGAAATCCGTAGTGGTAGCACATGGTAGTAATTCTTTTGAGTTGTTTTAGGGCGCCGGAGCAACCTGAGACTGGCCTTCCCTGGTCAGCCAAGACCCACCAATGACCATCAACCCAACGACCTTGAGTTCCCTGCCTCGGGCTACCCCGCCACGCCAATGTAAGCATCAGCATGCATCTCATCAACCCTAGGATTATACTTACAGTGCACCAGTGTGGCGGACAATGTAAAATAGGATTACATCAAACAGGTAGACGTTTTGTTTTCTTGATGATATGGAAGAGAGTATGTGTATGTGTGAGTATTTATTTGTATGCACAAGGTTATTTTGTAAATTCCAGTATATAGGGTTAGATTTTATTATATATATATATATATATATATATATATATATATATATATATATATATATATATATATATATATATATATATATATATTATTAACACATTTTTAGTTTAAGGTTTTAATTTGTGTACTAATGAAGATAACTGGATGATAAACAATTTTTGGTTATTAACATACAGTGAATAGATTTAGATTTAAGTTATTTGATGATGGAGGGAAGCAATAAGATAACTTGTTATTCCTTAAGTATAAATATTTTCAAACGTTACCATACTACTATAGGTAGCTTTTTCCTAGTGATAGAATTGCAAATATTGCATTTCAGTGAAATTAGCCAACTGTTTCTGTTACAAATATAATCTAAATAGATAGTACTCCTTCAGACAAAGTTAACTCTTTCCCTTTCTTCAAATCGGCTCTTCAAACTTTCTTCAAAACTTCACAAGCTGCAGGAGCCCTGATCCTGAGGTGTTTGACGCGTTGAAAAAACCACGGTAATTCCTATTGTCTTTTTCTTTGTGTTGCCTAGATTTTGAAGCATTGACTATAGGGGTATACATTAAAAGCTCTTCCTCCCCAAAACAACTTAGTTATGTCATAATTTCCTCTCTGGAGGCATCATATAACCATGGCCAGTGATGCATTCTGCCTATGCTCCTCCACTTCCCGACTCCCACTCTCTCTTTTTATTTTGTTGAGTAGCTTGGAATTAATTATTTTCATAGTACATAGGTAATGGTAATGGCTTTTGCACGGGCTGCTCAACCCACATCTAGCGAGGTGTCCGGCACTGCCTCCACGATAACAATGCATAAAACTGAGGCCTACGTATGAGGAATCTCAACCTCTGGATGCGGGAAACTTAATTTTTGAAGGCGATTTGGATTTGGGGCTTTGGGGTACATGGCCGGTGTGGTGTGTATTCATTTCCCCATTCCCCCCCTCTAGATCCATCCTGATCGTTTGTTTACATTCAGCTGCCGTACCATAAGCGCAAAGGCAGGAAACTTGATTATTGGTTGGCTCAGCTGGCCCTTGGATATGGAAGGGTCTTTGAGATGACAGACATGAACTTTAATTGATACATTGATATATATTGATAAAAGAAGAAAATTATTATTTAAGAGTAGACACCCAGCTACATGCCGCCCTGGTGAAATACTCCCTGGGAGGTGAAATGGTTTTTTATGATTTTCTATAATTTTATGAAGAAAGCTTATGAAGTGTGGTAATGGCTAACTACCATCCCTTTGGAAACTGTAATTCCAAAGTTTTGCAAATGTTTCAAGGCATCCAAGAGCATCACCACCCCCAGTACCACCTCGAATCACTATCAGCAATGCCAGTGCCAATAGGGAAAGGCGTAGCAAGTCCTCCCCTGGTGGTGGTGTGCGGGCAGCCTGTGTTACCTTGGCAAACCATTCCCTGCACTCCGATGGGCATGTTCCTCATGGCTCACCTGTCCCACCTGTTAGAACAAGAGCCACTCAAAGAGCCTCACCTTCACCGCCTCCTCACGTGAGAATACCGCAGAATGTACGAGAACAAAAAAAAAAAACCTTGATCCTGCACCTTCCGCCTCCGCATCACCACGGGCAACACCACCGACATGAGTCTCTCAGGGATCGCAGCCACAAGAGGTGAAGAAGTATTGTGGAATATCGTAATAATGAAAGTTTGCAGATTTTATTATTTTCTCTGTAACATAGCCTCTACTGTGTGGCTTAACTTCTATCATGTAACCAGTGTGTTATTAGTGATAATTTCTGGGTGCTGTGACTGCTGTCTCACATTACCTCTGCCAACCTCTTCCTTGATAAATCAGACTAAATTTGAGACTGCTGCTCTGAAGTATAGTCTGAATAGATAGTGTATCTTGCTGTGTGGTATGAAATACTAACAAGATTTACAGTTTTGGTGCTATCCATCATACCATTATCATGTAGTAAAACTTTCACCTTAAAAACTTTTTGCAATACACTAAATGTTTTGCATCCTATAGGAACTTGCATGTATTTACCTCATTGTGATGATGGGAAATGAGTTAGACTTGTGGGTGTGTATGTCTGTGTGTCTAGTTATCTAGTTGTGATTTACAGGAAAAGAGCTAAGTTTATTCTGTCCCGTCTTCAAAACCACTATTATTCAGCTTGACTTTGACTTTGTGAATATTCTTGGCATATACTACCTCCTTATCCAGGCTATTCTGCAGTTCAATGGATCAGTATGGGAGGCTTATTTCTTACATGGGGTCCTTTTCAACTTCTTCCCATGACCTCTCGTATCTCTTGCGTCCCATAAAATCATGTCCTCTGTGTCAACATTTTCCAGTCCCTTAGAAACCCTGGGCACATAAATTGGATCACCTCTTTCCCTTAATTTCTGCAGGGTTTGAATATTTAATCTTGAAAGTCCTTCCTCGTACAATAAATCTCTTAGGCTTGAGACAATCTTCGTTGCTGCCCTCTGTATTCTTTCATTCTCTAATACAGTGGAAACTTTATAAACGGAATTGTTCAGCCAACCCCCTTTCCGTTATAGAGAATTTTCCGCGATAGAGAGTGTTTGCCAGAACCCATTGCTACAGCACCAATTTTCGGGTATTGTGTGAGTTTCAGTGTGATCTGGAGCCTACACGCAGATACTACAATACTGTAACACATTTCTATGCATAAAATATAGCTGTTAATATAACAAAAAAGTAACAGGAGCTACGAATGTATGTCCAAACATCACAGGAACAGAAGTAGAATCAAGGCAGTGGCGCGGCGGGCGTCTTTGTTTACATAGGACGCCGCCGGTCCACGTGCACCGACATGCGCACTTAAAAAAAAATTGTTCTCCATTACGGAAAATTATATTTTAGGGAATTTTCATGACGGAATGAAATTTTTCCGCTATAGAGAATTCCGTTAACGGTCTCTTTGTGTCTGCTATAAGGGAACAGGCATTTAGCGGGCTTTTTGTTGATTCTTTGTTTCTACCCTTGGGCAGTCCCTTGTAAAGAAAAGAAATCAGTTCATGACGTTGAATTTAAATTGTAGATTTAATCTTATTTACTAGTTCTTATGTCTTTAGTACGTACACACATTACACAGTGATGTATATAGGAAAATATGCCCCTGTCATTACACCGTGCAACTCTGTTATTGTCCTATACATACATAGCTATACAAATATGTATATAATATGGCTAATGCAAAGAATTTTCCTTTTCAATTCCTGCTTTGATGTTTGTATCTTAATAATGACTGATTGCTACGATATTATAGTAAATATGCACACATCTGAATAATCCATCTTGTACTGTAGCATTGCCATTGTAGTCCATCTGATATGCTAAGGGTTTGTGTGTTTATAGCAGGGACAGAACTATTGCATTATAGCATTGCCATTGTAGTCCATCTGATATGCTAAGGTTTTGTGTGTTTATAGCAGGGACAGAACTATTGCATTACAGCATTGCCATTGTAGTCCATCTGATATGCTAAGGTTTTGTGTGTTGATTGCAGGGACAGAATTACCAGGGGCATGTATCAGAGCATTCAGTCCTCAGGCAAGCTCAAAATATCTCCTGAATTGGTGAGTTAAGGTACTTTCCCTTGTGTTTAGTTTCTTGAAGTTAGTTCTTGGAATAATGTGAGAAAAAAAACAACATGTGCATATAACAGGTTGTCTTGTAGTTATTTTCCATACACATTATTTACTTTTATAAGTCAATATTTACCAAAAAAGTTCCCCCTCCTCCCTAGAATATTTAACCTCCTTCCTCCAACAAATCCACATCCTGCATCTGATCTAACCATCCTGCTGTAACATTCCGTTCTTTCCCCTTCCCTCACCATTTCGCTATTTTTCTATAACCCCTCCCCTTTTTATGCTTTGCCATATGATGTCTGATGTTTGGCACATTCACCTTTTTTGGCATTAAATCAATCAATCAATCCCTCTCATTCGTAGCAAGTTGAATTTACTGCGGATGACCTTCGTGACCTCGGGGAGATTGGCCGCGGTGGGTTTGGCACTGTGAACAAAATGGTCCACCGGAAGAGTAACACCATTATGGCTGTCAAGGTTAGAATGACTTATTTTGTGCTGTAAGGTTAGAATGACTTGTTTTGAGCTGTAAGGTTATGGCTGTCAAGGTTAGAATGACTTATTTTGTGCTGTAAGGTTAGAATGACTTGTTTTGAGCTGTAAGGTTATGGCTGTCAAGGTTAGAATGACTTGTTTTGGGCTGTAAGGTTATGGCTGTCAAGGTTAGAATGACTTGTTTTGGGCTGTAAGGTTATGGCTGTCAAGGTTAGAATGACTTGTTTTGGGCTGTAAGGTTAGAATGACTTGTTTTGAGCTGTAAGGTTAATGACTGTTTTGAGCTGTAAGGTTATGGCTGTCAAGGTTAGAATGACTTGTTTTGGCTGTAAGGTTATGGCTGTCAAGGTTAGAATGACTGTGTTTGGCTGTAAGGTATGGCTGTCAAGGTTAGAATGACTTGTTTTGAAGAGCTGTAAGGTTATGGCTGTCAAGGTTAGAATGACTTGTTTTGGGCTGTAAGGTTATGGCTGTCAAGGTTAGAATGACTTGTTTTGGGCTGTAAGGTTAGAATGACTTGTTTTGAGCTGTAAGGTTATGGCTGTCAAGGTTAGAATGACTTGTTTTGGGCTGTAAGGTTATGGCTGTCAAGGTTAGAATGACTTGTTTTGGGCTGTAAGGTTAGAATGACTTGTTTTGGGCTGTAAGGTTAGAATGACTTGTTTTGAGCTGTAAGGTTATGGCTGTCAAGGTTAGAATGACTTGTTTTGAGCTGTAAGGTTATGGCTGTCAAGGTTAGAATGACTTGTTTTGGGCTGTAAGGTTAGAATTACTTGTTTTGAGCTGTAAGGTTATGGCTGTCAAGGTTAGAATGACTTGTTTTGGGCTGTAAGGTTAGAATGACTTGTTTTGAGCTGTAAGGTTATGGCTGTCAAGGTTAGAATGACTTGTTTTGAGCTGTAAGGTTATGGCTGTCAAGGTTAGAATGACTTTTTTTGAGCTGTAAGGTTATGGCTGTCAAGGTTAGAATGACTTGTTTTGGGCTGTAAGGTTAGAATGACTTGTTTTGAGCTGTAAGGTTATGGCTGTCAAGGTTAGAATGACTTGTTTTGGGCTGTAAGGTTTGGTTAGAATGACTTGTTTTGGGCTGTAAGGTTTTCCACACTGATGTTCTTTTGAGGACAGGGGAGGGGTGTATGAGGGTGGGAGGGGGAGAACTGTCTATGTGAAGGGGTGAATTTTCATACAAGGAGGGAACAATATTGGGAATAGACTTGAGGACAATAAATCTGCTTTATGAAACAAAACTATAACCATTTGTGTATCTACTCCAGTAATTTTATCTCAGTGAAAATGATAATATATGATGCAGTAAATATTCTCTGATACTTATACATATGCCACAGAGAATCCGTTCTACCGTTGATGAAAGAGAACAGAAGCAGCTGCTGATGGACTTGGAGGTTGTGATGCGTAGCAATGACTGCCCTTGCATTGTACAGTTCTATGGTGCCATATTTAAGGAGGTAAGAAAGGGGCACTTGCCAAGGAACAATGTATATCCTGATCCTAATGAAACTGCATGGATGTCGATGGCTCTTATTATTTTGCTGATATCCAAGATAAATCATTGTCCCTTCAGATAAAGCTGCAGCTACATTAGTGGTCGTTTATCTGAACTGTAAGAAGGCATTTGTTTTGATGTAATGTCTTATCACAGGAACTACCTCATGTAGGTCTCACGGCCTCTTGTAGCTTCCTTATTTTCTTATATTTTTAGGTTTTTATGTTCTTAAAAAAGTTCTTATGTTCTTATGACTGCTCTCCTCAATTGGATGTTTGATGTTTTCTCAGGGTGATTGCTGGATATGCATGGAGCTCATGGACACCTCTTTGGACAAATTCTACAAGTTTATATATGAACGGATGCATGAGAGACTCCCAGAAAATATGTTGGGGAAAATCACTGTTGCTGTGAGTATATCCTTGATGATTTGCTGTGTGGAGGCTGCTTCTTTATTATAATCAGTTTTTTTCATTGATAACTGTAGGATTGTTTTTCAGTAATTATAAAAACATTTGATTTTTTTTGGTAAATTTGTATTTATATTGTCAGAATAAAAATGTGTTGCTCTACAAGTACTTTCACAAATACTAGGTTGATCAGTTATATCAAGGATGTAAAAATATAGTTAATTGTTCCATTTGTTACAAAAACTTGTGCGGAATTTCAGACGCTCACAGCACTGAATTACCTCAAGGAGAAGCTGAAAATAATTCACCGAGATGTGAAGCCTTCGAACATTTTGCTGGACAAGCGAGGCAACCTAAAGCTTTGCGACTTTGGCATCTCGGGTCAGCTGGTGGACTCCATCGCCAAGACTCGAGATGCTGGCTGTCGACCGTATATGGCGGTCAGTATTAATAATAATAATAATTTTATTCTCACCCGAAGGCATGCAAGAAAAACAACATAATATATAGAAGAGGGAATGAACTTAAGTACTAAAGCAAATAATTAATAATAGCTATATACCTCTATAGTAATAATAATAATAATTTTAATATCACCCGGAGGCATACAGGCAAAAAAGCAACAACAAGACAAAAGAGTTAACCTAAGTACTAGTGGTGATCAGGCAGTTTTCTCTTGTCATGGCTTACGACTTTATGATATTGTCACTGATATTTAAGTTATGACACGTCGTTTCTTGTGTATTGAGCATTATTTATATTTTTTTTACTATTATTTTGACAATTTCTAAAATTCCTAAATTCCTTTCCCATTAAATTTTTTTTGGTGTATATATTTCTCCACCCCCGCACTTGGAAAACGGCCAGTTGTATTGAAAGGCTCTTAGATCTTGTCTTAACATGTGGTTTGGATTTGTTACATTTTTTTCCTCCATTTTATTTTACCTCTATACTTAGATACAGGAAAAATGAATTGAATTAATGCTAAAAAGGGAAAATGTGCCAGACATCAGAGGTCATATGGCACCGGATACAGGAAAAGACATTGTAGTAAGTGAAATGATTACAGCCTGAGCGTATAGACCCTGCCCGGGCTCGAGGGTATGATGTGCGGTCAGATGTGTGGTCCTTGGGCATTACCCTGATGGAGCTGGCTACTGGCAGCTTCCCCTACCCAAAGTGGAACTCGGTGTTTGAGCAGCTGACGCAGGTGGTGCAGGGTGAGCCTCCCCGCCTCTCACCCAACGAGAATGGAAACACGTTCTCGGAAGAGTTTGTGTCTTTTGTCAACACGTGGTAGTATGTCACATTTATAATAAAGGAATGCCAAACGTAGCATAAGTTGAAAATATTTTTAGTTAGCAGGAATGATGGGACAGAGTGCAGAAACCAACTTGTAGTCAAATGAAAAGAATTGTCTGAAGGAGAAGGTAATGAATAATTGAGTAAGAAAACTGAATTCTTCTGATGATCTATAGATATGTAAAGGATTCATGTGGTTACTGAAAGGTAAAACTGTTAGGTGAAGTAGTATGTGTGTGTGCGTATACATATATATATGCACTAATAAGTCCTTTCTATTGTATATATACCTACTAAATAGTGAACATGATTAACCCCTTCACACCCAAAACTTTCCTTTGCTATAATAAAATTGTCTGTTGTTAGCCATAAAATTACGAAAAGTAACTGAATATACCAAATTAGTTAGTGGACAAGGATACTAAACAGGTCATATCTATTAAATATTGCTTATATTCACTAAAAATTGTCTAATGGTAGCCAAATTACAATGGAAATTACGTTCTGGGTCTCAAGGGGTTAAGTAGCTCTCTCTTCATCAGTCTCATCAAAGACGAGAGTTCTCGCCCCAAGTACAAGCAACTCCTTGAGCATGCCTTTGTGATGCGCTCCAAGGCTGACCCCATGGATGTGGCAGAGTTTGTCTCGGGTATACTGGACAAGATGGCCAACAACGGGCGAGTCATGTATACCTATGACTCCTACAACTGCTGATGCTGGCATGTCACGTCATGTTATTAATTGAGGTGGGTAGTGTTAAACATTCCTTATGATTGCATCTCATTTTGTTTCAATAACTTTAGTAGTGAACTAATTATTACATTCAGGAAAGGATATATTTGTTGATTTTTTTCAGCATGCAGTTAATAATAGCTATATACCTCTATAGTAATAATAATAATAATTTTAATATCACCCGGAGGCATACAGGCAAAAAAGCAACAACAAGACAAAAGAGTTAACCTAAGTACTAGTGGTGATCAGGCAGTAATAATCAAACCAAATCAGTGACAATATGTAGAATCTTATCACATATCAAAATATGTGATAAGATTCTACATATTGTCACTTTGATTTGGTATTGCAGCAAATTGTTGTTATTTTCTTGAAATAATAATAATTTTAATATCACCCGGAGGCATACAGGCAAAAAAGCAACAACAACAAATGCTTATGAAAACTTATTTAGGCGTATTTTTCGGGGTTTGCTTTCGTAAATGTTTTAGCAATAGATTTTATCCTTAAAATCTATCTCTTTATTTTACAGATGCAAGTATCATTATTGTGAAATGCTCAACAAACTAAAGTTATAAGTAATGAAAATATGAAAAAAGTATGAGTTGCATATTTACCTCTAAAGCCCGGTTCCCACTTTCCCGCTTGTACGGCCGCCATACAACAACAATGACGTCACCATCATCACCGCTTGAGTGGTATTTGTGGTAACTGGGCACAGTTGGCAACTCCGCTCGAGCGGACACCGCCGAGTGGGAGAGATGACTTGAATTTAACTTTGTACGGCGGCGGTGCGGTAGACTTTGTTGTGACGTCTTTGTTGTTGTACGGCGGCCGTACAAGCGGGAAGGTGGGAACCGGGCTTAATAGTTGTAACATACATGGCCTGAGCTATACTAGTGTGGTCCAGTCTCCTTATCTACATCCATCAATGGATCCATCCATCATTACATCCATCAATGCATCCATCCATCATTACACATCAACCAGCTTTGTTTTTAAACTGAGAATAGAGAGAGTAAGAGGGAATAGGAAAGGGAATGGTTTGTTGTAGCATCCTCAACTGTATTTGATTATGATGAATTTTTTTATTTAATTTTACCTTTAACCCCTTCAGGCCCAGATCTTTCCTTTACTATATGAAATCGTCTGTTATTAACCATAAAACTACGGAAAAGTAACTAAATAAACCAAATTAGCTAATGGACAAGGATATTAAATAGGTCATATCTATTATAATATTGCTTATGTTCATTAAAATAGTCGAATGTTGGTTATATTACAATGATAATTACGTGCTAGGCCTCAAGGGGTTAAATACATGCTATAAAATCTTACACAGGTATTGTTACATACATTTTTATGACCTCCGTTTTCTGGTATATTGGAAGGTAAAAAATTCCTATTTTGAATGTTTTTCTGCTGAGCTGAACCTAAATCTTCTCTTTTTTTTCTCTGTGTAGTTTAAGTCCTGGAGCTCCATCTGGACAGACCTTTACAAGCAAGAGATAGACAAGAAGAACCCAGGCAGTGCAGCATTTACGTCTACAACTCTTAGATTTCACCTCTGATAACAAATATGCCGTTCTCTTTTGACATTAAAGCAAGTTCTGCTGGAATGCAAGAGGAAATGGCATACTGTATTATAAACTGTGATCTTTTCTGCTAGAGATAATGTCAAAAAAAAAATTATATATATATATATCAAAACACAGCAGCTTTATGTAAAAGTTGCCGGTTGATAACATGCATTGGCAGAAAGCAGTAATGTACAGTATGGGCACTGTGAAAGTGTTTCCAAGTTCTTTCAAGCAGAACCTTTCAAAGTTATCCTAATCAACTGAAGACACAATACCCCATTTGTGTATTGAGGCAAACAAAAGTCATTCAGGAAAGGAGCATATATTAAGGCAGTCCAAAGTGCAGTATCCAGAACTTATGATGATACAAAATGGAGAGATGCCATAGATGATGCTCCACTAAGTAATTGAGATGTGCGAGACATCACTCTGGCCTATATCCAGTCTTGTGTGGCAGTTTGTCATGCAAAAACTCTTAGAAGATGAAGAGTAAGATGCAAAACTATTAAGATGAAGAGTAAGATGCAAAACTATTAAGATGAAGAGTAAGATGCAAAACTATTAAGATGAAGAGTAAGATGCAAAACTATTAAGATGAAGGAGAGTTCTAAGTGACTTCAGATGTCACGTTCTGATCCGTTTGTTGTTCTGGTGCAACATGGAAAAGTTGGAATAAGTAAAGCATAATTGCCTCGTTGAATTAATTGTATCATAACACTCAAATTAGCATATACATATTTAGAAAGATGACTATTTTTAGTGCCATTGTTATATAGTGATTATGATTTTAAGAATTAAGAGGACTATTTATTTATTATATAGTGTTGACTCGCAGATCCTTAGGAATACTAGATCATTGCGTGTGAGGATGAAAGACGTAAACATTTTAGATTGTTGATCCTACAAATGAGCATGTGATTGCTTTGCTTACATTCATGGCTATCTCATGATTATCAGAGCAGATGATTTCTCTTGGGACTCAATTAAGTGTATTGCAGTATGTCATAATATTAGAACAACAACAAAAATTGATGTTGGAAAAAGCATATATTGCAATGATCTTATTGTGTCCCGAAAAAATAACCTTTCATTTATATTTCCATAGGACCGGTTATGAAAACCACAAGTTTTTGAAATGTGGTCAATGTACCATCAGATTTTTTTTTTTAATAATTATTTTTGTTGTAATAATAGAGCATTGCAGTATTTGGTTGGATACTGTGGATACTAAGTGAGTATTTGCAGATCATTAATTAGTCTTTTCACCCAGCGTAGGGAGCCCACAAGATCTAACTTTTGTCTGCACATTTTTGTCTTAGTACATGTGAATTCTTGGGTAACATAGGGCAATACAAGTGCCTCTGTTGTTAAGCAATGGTGTGAATGTAACTGTACGGAGGGTTAAAGGGGGTTGTAGTGTACCCAAACTATTGTTGACAAATCACATGAGATTTAGGCTTTAGTAATGATTTATGTAACAAGCTTCAAATGGAGAGACCCGATTATGATAGAAATTGACAGATCTTATACATGATTTTCAAGTAATTGTGGATTTCCATTTGATCTGAAAGTTTCTAAGGCCTACCTGCATGAAGCTCACATCAAGCTTTTAAGTACACTTCCCTAGGTGAAGACGGGAAAGAACTCAACCTTTTAGTATTGTTTCATATCATGTTGCGGACATGTCTCTTGAAAATAAAACTTTTTATATTTTTTTCTCTTTAACATTATACCCTTATATAATGTTAATGAAGACAGAATGTAGTAAATGGAATGCCTATTCCAATACTCTTAAGGCTTCGTAAACAAGTGGTGCTTGGAAATGGAATCTTGGCATATTGTGCCACATTTCTTTTTCAATTGTGTCCATATTATTCAATGGTGACGAGAGATGAAAGCACTGATCAAATACCCTTTGAGGGTCTTGCATAATACCTTGTTGGAGTCAATCCCATGATGGGGTGCTGAGCTGATTTTTTCTGGAGTGCTTCACTACACACTGTGTACCTGTGAAACACTTGACAAAGCAGAGCAACTGTTAGCTTGAAATCAATGACGTTTCTTGTTTTTCATAACGAGATGCTCTGCCTTTAGTAAATCTACTGTATTAGAAGTTACTGCATATTTTGTTTGGCAGGTAATTGATGAAATTATGATAATGTGTAACCATAATTCTCAAGATTTGTATAATTTTTGTATATCTGAAATGGTTACTTTCCAACTGATAACATCTTACATTGATACTTTCAATCTGTTGTCTCATGTATTTTCAGATAATATTTATAGATATTATCCTGTTCAATATGAGAAAAAGGGCTTTAGCATTGTATAAAGGAAATAGCTAAAATATATAGTACTTTATTAGCTACTATTAGGTCGTCATCATAGCCTACCTAGTTTTGACTTTAAATTAGCTATATAAAAGACGCGTAGTATTCCCTGCATAAATAACCAGTAGAAGTTCAAACTATCAGATGTTTATATACATTTTTCTGTAGTAGAAATGGTAGTAGCTCAGAACCATCAAAACACTTTTCCTGCACATTTGTAAAACTAAAAAAGTCTATAGAATCCTTTTTTCCTTAAGAGTCCCTACTATAAAATGTCTAAGTTGAAACAATATGTCAACGGTAAAAATAGGTAAATAGAAAGTTTATGTGACACCGAACACTCCTGAGTACCAAGCAAATTAAACCCAAACCGTTTAAGATATTTAGATGTGTGTTTTAGAGGACATTTGTGTAAGTAGCAATGATGCTGTATGTTGACCTTTGTAGTACTAGGGAAATGCATTAATGTCAACACTGCTTTACTTTTTGCACTTGATGCTTACCATCGAACTCTTAAATTTTGAAAAATGTACAGATACATTCTGGTTTTCTACACGTTTGATTGCTTTTACCCTCTTCTGTATTATCTCGTCTCCAAACCTCATTATTGATTACTGTCTTCCTCTCTCCCACATGTTCTCACTTCTTCCCTCTCATATGCCTCTAGTCCAAAGGCTCTACTCAGAAATATAAGAAAAGGATTCAGTAATTTTTTTTTTTCATTGTCCTGACACCAATAATAAAAAATTCGGACTCTCTCTCTCTCAAACTTAACTTTTAATTCTGACTAAGAAAAAACTCTGCCATTCATTCCACTAACGTGCTAAAAAATCTTAAAAGTAGCAGACCCTGAGTGAAGCAGGAGTTGTGGTGCTCCCTGCTGAAGCGAGGTAAGCGACACGCACATAAAACCGAGAAAACTGCTTTTCAAGTTGGCGGGCCCCGAGCAAACCTGGATTCTGTACCTCGCTCCCGCTCTTGAGTGGGACCAATGCAAACAAAATACAAAAAGTTTTGACTATGGATACTTCCCTTAAAATTCAGGCAATCTGGCTCTACCTCATATGTAGAGACCTTGAGCTATACGATGCAACCACCAACTAGGTTTCGAAGGTCGTGTCGTTTACCTCACTTTAGCAGGGAGCACCACGGTTGGAAGAACATACATAGGGGCATGTCGTTATTTCTTAAGGTAGGAGACTTACTGCAGGTCCTCTATGGGTCCCTGTTATCTGATAGGAAGGCTTGAAAAGTAATAACAAGGAATTGTTTGTAAGCATTTACATGAGGTTATAAATGTTTGATGTTTTTGGGTAGAAAAAGTAGTGGTACTCAGAAACCAATAGGATGGCGACTCATTGAGGTTTTCACAAAAGAAGCATGGACCATAGAGAGCTTACAACTACGTGGCTACCGACATGGCCGAAGCACAGCTGACCCCTTAGCCCACCTGGAAACATACATTACCACAGCCTTTGCCCATCACGAATCAGTCCTTGCTGTTTTCTTTGATTTAGAGAAAGCTTATGATACCGCCTGGCGACATCATATCCTCCACCAGCTAACCACTTTCGGCATAGCTGGTAACATGGGGGTCTTTCTCAAGTCCTTTCTATGTGATCGCTCCTTCAGAGTCAAAGTATCTTCCTCCACTTCTTCGTCCTTCCCACAATATGAAGGTGTCCCCCAAGGAAGTGTCCTCAGCACTTCCTTGTTCCTCATTGCAGTAAATGGACTAGTCTCCACCTTACCACTTGGCGTCCGGTCCTCCATTTACGTGGATGACCTAGCCATCTACGCTTCCGGCCCTTCCCTGGCATCCCTCCGCAGTCTCCTCCAATCTGCAATTTCCGCTGCTTCTTCCTGGGCTACTAATCATGGCTTTCGTTTCTCTTCCACAAGTGCCATATGACCTCTGATGTCTGGCACATTCACCTTATAGGCATTAAATCAATCAATTCTCTCCCACAAAATCCTTCTCCATCCTTTTCTCTCGCTCTCGTGTACCACTCCCACCTTCACTTTCTCTATATGACATACCTCTCAAGTATTGCTCCTCTGGAAAATTCCTTGGCCTCACTTTCGACTCTCGCCTTACCTGGAAGGCACATATCCTATCTCTAAAGGTAAATGCCCTTCGTCGCCTCCGCCTCCTACAAACTATCTCATATGTGTCTTGGGGTGCTGACCGCAAGACCCTCCTCCATCTACACACTGTCCTGGTCCTCTCCACGCTTAACTATGGATGTCATATTTATTCCTCTGCCTCTGCCTCCCTCCTCAACCTCCTGGACCCTGTTCACCACCTAGGCCTCCGTCTGGTTCCAGGTGCCTTTCGCTCCTCCCCTGTTGAGAGCCTCTATGATGATGTAGGGCCTCCCGTCCCTCTCTCGCTGTCGAGCCCTCCTATCACTTCGATGCTATGCTCGCCTTCATCAATTTCCTACTTCTAAGATTGCAGTCCCCCAATCTCTCCTCACAGTGATCACCTCCCCTCGTTTGCCACCGCCCTTCCCTGTTCGCATGCGCACCCTTCTCTCCCACTCCTCCTTTCCTACTCTTAATCTTCTCCCTTTCTATGTTCATTCCTTCCCTCCATGGCTTATACCTTCCCCCCATATCTGTTCTTCTGTCCCCACTACCTCTCCCAAGTCTACCATTCCTCCTATTGTCCTCCGCTCTCACTTTCTTGAACACCTTTCCACTTATTCCTCTAGCACCCGTGTCTACACCGACGGTTCTAATTCCCACTCTGGTTCTGGCTTTGCTGTCCTCTTCCCCTCTCTTCACTATCAATACCAACTACCTACAGAATCCACTGTTCTTACAACGGAATTGTACGCCATCCTCTTCGCCTTGAAACGCATACTTTTCTACCCATCTTGTTCCTTCCCTATCTTCACTGATTCCCTTTCTCTTATACAATCTCTTCGCTCACTTCACCCTCTTGTTCGGAAGATCCAAGACTGGTTATTCCGACTATCCATACGCCACAAAACAATTTGCTTCTGCTGGGTACCAAGTCACGTGGGTATCTCGGGCAACGAACGCGTTGATTCTTTGGCGCGCTCGGCCACTATGTCCCAATGCCCCCGTTTCTCAAACTTGCCAGCCTCCGACTACGACCCTTCCTTTAAATCTTTCCCATTCGACGGCTGGCAATCCTCCTGGATCACCTTCTCTGCCAATAAACTTCGCCTGATCAAACCCTCTATCTCTCCATGGTCAATCCTTACCACTCTAATAGACGTTGGGAGACTGCTCTCGCACACTTATGCATAGGCCATACCAACCTCACACACTCCTATCTCATGTCATGCTCCTCCCCAACCCTCTGCACACCCTGTCAAGTTTCTCTCACTGTCCAACATGTCCTAATATCCTGCCCCCATCTTACTCCTGCCCGTTCCAGTTCCTTCCCTCATTTGTCCTCCCTTTCCCGACCTCCCTGTCTTGCGGACATTCTCCCGGAATCACCCTCCTTCTCCTTGAAAAATTTAACCTTCCTCCAACAAATCCACATCCTACATCTGATCTAACTATCCTGCTGTAACATTCCGTTCTTTCCCCTTCCCTCATCGTTTCACTATTATTCTTTAACCCCTCCCCTTTATATGCTTTGCCATAGTGCCATATGACCTCTGATGTCTGGCACATTTACCTTTTTAGGCATTAAATCAATCAATTACAACTACGTGTTACGCATCCCATACATGGCTCGTGTCACCTGGGAACACTCGACTATGGAGTGGTGGTGGATGATGGACCTTGGTCCTGAAGATATCAAACCTGTTTCTTGTGGTATTAGAGGTCTTTGTTGCCTCTAGACAGATGTGGTGTTGGTGATGGAGTATCTGATGGTCGTGATGTGTGTGGGATGTGAGGAGAAGTGACGCCAATGGTGGCCTTGCGTGGCCTTGACTCACCATCGTGGCGGAAGTCACTTACTCCCTCATATCTTCTAAGTTGCTTTTGCTTCTAGCTCTGTTACTGATAAGGATCATACATGGTCCAGGCATCTCTCAGAACAATGTGATAAGTGTTTTTGGGAAGAAAAAGTAGTGGTAATCAGAAACCGAGATGATGGCGACTCAGCGAAGTGCTGGAAGCAAACTCACAAGTAGCATGGAATACTGAGAGCACGTTACACCACCCTTGCATGGTTTGTGTGTCATCTGACGAGTTACCAAGTGATAAAATTATGTATTTCTTTATTTTTCTTTCCATAATACAGTAAACCCTTGCTTTTACGGACCTCTATATAACTAACTTTTTCTGCCAGTCCGGTATATGCGGGGATTTACTGAATAAGTTCGATAAATGCGGGGTTCGTTTTGGTTCAGTATGTAAGTATTGTTTTACTTTCCCTGTATGCGTGTAGTAGTTGAGATGGCTGCATGTACGTAAGTATACGAACTTTCATCTAATGTAACGAACAAAGTTCATTATACACGGAAATGGTCGAAAATAGCGAACTCTCCCTCTTCTTCTACTACCTCTGACCGTCCCGCTGTTAAGTCTACTTAACTTACCCCTCCCTCCTGGCTGTACAAAAGACTCCCTTTTGTCTCAACCATCCCTATCCCCTCGCCCCCCTGACCCTACTGACTACTTCACCTACTACACTTGATCCCCCACCTGATATCGCTGATCCTGCTAACCCCTCTACTCCGGCCGCTACCATTCCGTATCATCACCCGCTAACTTCTACACTGTTCTTCATTGGAACATTCACGACTTCCGATCCCACAGACAAGATCTTTGTCTCCTTATTTCTTGCTATAAGGCTCAAGTTATTTGCATCGCAGAAACTTTCCTTACTCACTCCCCTGTCCCATTTCCCAATTTATGATCTCCTTCCCCCAACAAATACACATCCTTCCTCTGATCTAACCCTACTGCTATAACGTTCCATTCCTTTCCCCTTCCCTCACCGTTTCACTCTTTCTCTGTGACCCCTTCCCTTCATTATGCTTTGCCATAGTGCCATATGACCTCCGATGTCTGGCACATTTTCCCCTTTTAGCATTAAATCAATCAATTCACCTCATATAACAAACAATGTTTCTTATAACAGCAAGAAAAAAACATTATTGCTAACAGAGCCCTAAGGGTATGGATTTTTTTCCCCTGCTTTTTTGATGGCTTAAACTCTTTTTTTTTCAGTCACTATTGGATCCAGGAAAAATAAAATTATTAAATTCTAGATATATGAACTTTTGACCATGAGATAGAAAATAACTTAATGATAGATAGATAACTTTTGGCAAGGAAATACACCGAGAACACCTAAGAGAGCATTTCTTGTGGGAGAAAATAATCTCAAATGCAAGAACATGGTCACAAAATACAATATAACCTTTCTGAAGGGGGGGAGGAAATCACCAAACGGGAGAATATGGTCAACAAATGAGAGTAAGGGTAGCAAGAGATTGGGGCATGTGCATTTGCAAATTCTGAACACTTCAAATGAAAGACCTTACTGTACACAATTGCTTATACTCGCCGCACGTTAAGCTGGCGAAAATGGGAGCCCCCTCATTCACCGCTTCCGCATGCATGGGATTGGCGAGGTGTTGGGTGTTGGGGCTTTAGGGCAGAACTTAGTAAGGCATTCTCGCCCACCACCTCAGCCAATCCCGTGCGTTCGGAAGCGGGGAGTGAGGGGGCTCCCTTTTTCGCCAACTAACATGTAGCGAGTATAGTTATTTCTGCATGACCTGTGTCCTCATAACAACGATCTCTCTACAATGTTATGATGGATTATTGGTAAAAACAAACAAAAATGTTCCTCGCTCTAACCCTGACGCTTCACTTTCCTGCATTACTCTTCCTTTCCCATGCCTTACATACTGTGAAATGAAAATAAGGACAGCATGACACTACATAGTCTGTAAAAGATAAAAATGTGCAACATTTATCTTCAAATGTACATGTGCTACTCAGGAGTTTCTTTGTGTAGCATTTCACACATACTTGACAAACATGTAATTGTTATGTACAAGTCATAGCCTGTGTTTCAAAGGTCTCACATAATTCTTGGCACTGGAACTTATCAATGCAAATTGATAGTTTCTGCTTATAAATGGTACATGAATATCGTTATCAGGATTTGGCTGCAAAGTAGCCATTACACTATTATCTATTATATATGAAAATTTGTGTTTTTCGAATTGCCATTATATTGTGCAGTGCAGCATTTTGGACAGTACTGTACTTATACTTCCACACCTGCAAAAGGCAAATGATGTGGATGTCTGAAGAATATCATTGTTACAAAACATTTATTGATCATCTTAAGATATTTACTTTATTTGTATACCTACGTGTATTTTTTTTTTTTTTTTATCTAATCATTCAGTAATTTAGACACTTTCATAGACAAAAGTACAAAATACTTACAGCATATGCACTCATCAGCAATATGATCCACGAGGGAATATTACAGTAAGATACGAGTAGGATAAGAATTAAAATTGTAAAACATTGGACACTGTTCATGGGACAGAAAGGAGAAGAAGCTCAATAAGCATTAATATAGTTTTAAGCAAGAAATTTACCATCAATAACACTATAGTCGCCACACTGCACTAATGTCGCCAGGCACCATATATTACGAATTTCACCACTAAACCATCACTACAGACTTGTATGTGCACGAAGAGCATGACATTAGTTTATTTATGTACCTTCTCAGTGACACATACAATCTGTTAAGCTAACATCAATATAGCCCTGCGACATAGGCAGTGTGGCGACTATATGTATGACGTATAGTTTACTTACTACGTGTTCTTGGATATAAATTGTTATATGTACATGGGCATATTAATAGTTCTCCTATTGTTTAGCTTGCAAAAGAAGCAGTTAGAAGAGCTCTTCAAATATATTTCAGGAGAAACTATGTGAATTAATTGGGTACAAACATTGAGAGTCAGAGTAGCTAGACTCTTGGAATATCTAATGTAATTTGAAGTATTCTGATAACACGAAACTGCCAGAGTTGAGTGAAGCGCTCTGCTTAGCCTGTCAATCCTTGTCTAAACTGTTAACGTTTTTATTCTCTCTCTAAATTATCGGTGTGGACCAGTACTGTTTGCATCAAGATTACTCATGTCTAGGCCAGTAATGTCTAGTGTTGCTTGGCTTTGGTAGGAAATGAGCAAGGTCAATGTGCCGTGATAAAGCAGAATTCTGATAGATAAGAAAACGTACAGCCCTGTATTTTGCAATTTTAAAAGTTTTACTGTTCTGTATATTGAAATTATGCAAAATATTTTCGTAATTATTTATCTTGGTGTTAAATATTTCAGGCAAAATATGCAAAGTTATAATCATGCATGTTATAACAGATACGTAATATGACGTCTAGTGACATACAAGTTGTAGTAATGCTACATCATATTTATTCCCGACTAGTGTTGCAAACAAGGTATTGATAGTAGCCTAACATACGTGTCCTTCATCATACTGTATGTACTAGGTCTTTTATTTTTCTTTTGTTTTCTTCCCAAGTAAACTTTAGGAAGCTCTCTGATTATTTTTTAACTTATTGCATAATTCTGTATGACTTACATCTGTGATCAGAAAGCAGACCGTGAATACAAGTACACTAATTTCGATACACGAACTCAATTTAGCGCCCCTATGCCCAATCCTTTTTAATTGTTAATTTCTTGATCTGTCTTCTAATTATCGGGACTGGCACTAAGTCGGTTTGATCAAGTTTTTTAGCCAATTTGTCTTGTGCCTTGGCTGTTCGTTTAGGAATGGCAGGTCAATATAAAAAATAAGAAGAAAAAATTAGCAATTTAAAGTTATGGGTATTTGCAATTACAAAAGTACTTCGAATATACGGTAAAATGATTATCGGAAAATTGCGTCACCTCTCCAGTGCCGATATAACAGATCGTTTAAGGTATATGAATCTCCATTTATTGTTTGTATTTAATGTTTTAATGGATGATGGGAAGTTATTCTCGAGTAGAATGTTAACAAAAAAAAGTTTTATTATTTATATTAGACTTGTGAAAAATATGTAACACTTCATGCATATATATGTTACTCAGAATTTTATTTTTGTCTGTTTTGTTCAATTTTCTTTTTCCCTTGAGTAAGTGTTATTTTCTAAGGCTGAAGGTGTTGTACTATTATTACTCTATAATGTATCAATACTTATTGCTCATAATTGCCACTGTGTATCATGGCAACCCGGCTGTGGCTGTGGCTGAGGTGCAGCTCACGGCCATGATAAACATTCATCGTGGATTACATATTCCTTCACTGAGATTTCTTGACATAATCAGAGTACGTAGCCATATTTAGTCACTGTCCGTCCTATATGCCTTCTAGTTAATATAACTTTACTGACTTCTTAATTAGATTACAAAATTTTTCTGTCTTCTGATCATAAGAGTTGTTTCCCCCTTTCATTGAATCAAATTGGTGAGGAAAATCAATGGTTTTGTTCCTCAAGGCTACTAATATAATCAGAGGCCTTTGTATCAAGTCAAAGTTTTCATATACAACAACAGGTTTGTCACTCTAGGTTACCAAGACGCATGACTGTTATGTTTTAGGAGCATGGTTTGTTCTCGGTAATTCATATGAAAAAATCAGACGATAATTAGAATTCCGCAGATATGTTTTGTATCGTGGTATAGATATTCCAATGTGACTACAAGGAGATAAAGACAGTGATGCAAGCCAAATATGTAAGACTATGAAAACATGGTGGGATGTGATAACGCGTGGTCACCCTTCCTCAACAAGGTGACATGGAGAGACACTCAACTGACTTTTTCATTTCCAAAATATTATCAGTGTCAATGTAAAACACCAAGTGACATAATTAGAATAGAGGAGTACATTTGTGTTATTGAATGTACAAACCAGGTCATACAATCAAGCAAACAATACGACACGTCATCTGTTTTAGGTAGTAACTTTCACACCCATTCTACCATGTAAGCTGACTTATGGAAATAAAGGTTTGCATTATCTTATACTTTACTTGTATGTATGTAGTGTCCATTTAAGCTTCAAGATAGTGGAGGTGCTCAGAGAATACTGTATTGTGAACAGCCATGAATGAAAAATTACCTTTTGATTGTCGTACAGACTGTATCCTTTACCCGGAAAGCTTGGGACCAGAGCAAATTCAGATTTCAGAAACTTCGTCTTTGGAAGAAGTTCTAATATATTGTATACATAAATATACAATAAAAAGAGAAAAATATGATTTGTCCTAAGTTTCCTAGAGTGTGATTATTTTCCATATTCATTTTGAGAGTAGGAATCAAATCAAAACACATCACTCCCCTTGGTCATGTGGCGATAAATGCAGACTGAAAACATCTGTTAAAATTAGAATAACCACAGGTACCTACATAGAGGCTTTGGTAGTGTGTCAGTCACTAGAAAGCACAATTTCAGCACTAGAGGTTGTCAATTATTGGTATGGTGAGCACAGACTGTTTTAATGGACTACCATGGACAGAAATTAAGAAAGTATAATGAAAAATACATTGTTTTACGAAGTAGAGTAACAAGAAATGGCAATTAAGGGAACAGCAACGTGAAAAATAACTTAACACTCACCATAAGTGATAATCTTGCTCCGCTAAAGAAGTTGATGGGCAGGGGGGAAGGTGGAGGAAGTGGCAAGTAGTTGATTTGGTCCTCAGATGCCTCCTCCACTTCCTGAGTTGCAGCTGATGATTCCTGTTTAATGATGACTTCCTCAAGAAAGTCACGCTGGTACAGTGGTATGAAGTCCTTCAGTACTGTGATGTCTGCAAGCTTTGCCTTGGCCAATTCTATGGGTTTCTGGTACTTTTGGAGGCCACTGACCACAGATGCTATAGGCCGAAATTATTAAGAGAAAAAAAAATCAAGCAACAAACTTTTTGAATGGTTTGGTCCGCTTGTCCGGTAGCAGATGGAGTCCGTTAAATCAAGGGTTGAGTGTACTATATTAACGTTAGCCCACATATATATCATTTTCTATAAGTACCATAGGTTTCTACATCGTTTTCTCTATCCTATGTTGGGTAACAAGAAAACAGAACTATTTGTCTGTTAAATGCTATAGAAGGTTTTAATTTATTTATTTTTCTCACAAGGTAAAAACGAAACTATGTTAAATGAGGTTCAACTATATTTGTGGATTTTTTTGGAAATAAAATAAAATAATTAGCAGGAAGACATTTGAGCTGAGCGTGATGTCTCTAACAGGTCTGTGATTGAATTCATGGAACTGAAGGGTATGGAATAGCAAACACGGGAATTTGCTTAATGCCTGAATAAATAAAAGCTTTAATATGTAAACACATAATGCGAGATCTGCGATTCAGCAGTTTGTTACTGATGTTCCAGAAGATAGCAAACATGAAACACATGAAACCCCTACACACATAGGGTAGGTAAAAAAAAAAAAATATGTCAATTTTTTCTGGTGGTTAAAAACTATGTATATGTATACGTATATCAAACTAGATCAGTGAAACTGCAAAGTTAACCTAATAAAAAATCATTCAGAAATACAAATATCCAATTTACTTCAATACTAAAATGCAAAAAAAATTAAAAGTACATCCATCATAATCCATGTACAGCCAATGTTACTTACTAAGTGACAGACAATCTGAGACTCAGTTATGAGATGCATTCATAACATAGTATGATGGACCTTAAGTAGGAAACGCTATGAAAATAGTTTTAAAATAATGCATATATCTGGAAAACAAAATTAAAGCGGGACTGTGACATCCGGCAGCAGGTTTCATCAAGCTGTCACAGTGCACACGATGTTCAAGCCCACGTGATGTCACATTGTTGTCATGAGGTAATGTTACATAGTTGTCATGAGTACACATTCATAACTGTCTATTGGGTGGCAGGCCGTTATTTGCCTCACACCATTTTCATAACTCATCATTATTCTCAAGATGGCTTCATTCATCACCACTAGCATCTTAAAGTCTAATCCTTAGCATCAGACTACACTGTCAGAGATCAGTATTCACGGGTCCAATACAGGCATAACATGTTCTCACTAATAAATCCATGTAGCTAGTTACCTCTTCTCCTCGTTATTTAAGTAATATCCTGATTTTGAATAACTTTTCACACACAAAAAACTCTTGGAAATCTTAAATATTCTTGCTGTCAGGGATCAATGGAAAAAAAGAAACTATTTTGATGTGGTAACTAATAACAAATTTGGATTAAGACCTCCTTTCCGACATAATCACTTATCAATCATAGTACCAATTGCATAAGATTTAAATGTTAAATACGTGATGTGTGTTTGGTAATACTAATAATTATATGAATTGGCACCTTATGCTGTTCCAAGTGCTTGTGTCACATGAACCATAAAATCTTGACTCTGACAGCTGAACACATAAACGATGGCAGTATTGCTGAATATATTAATGTTTGCTTGGAAGAATACTGTTGCTGTACATGTGAACAAACAAGTGCACACACACACACACATATATCCCCCATACGGGGAGGCGGTAGCGGAGTGGTTAGCGTCTCCGACTGGCGTTCTCGGTGACCCGAGTTCGATCCCCGAAGAAAACCAAAACCTTTCTGCACCGTCGAGTGGCCTAAGAACACCCACATGCCCTGCCCATCAACTCTACCTTCGACTGCGAGTGCATCGGAGGACACAGGGGGGCGGCATGAGCCTCACAGGCGTCACTATAAGAATCCTGCCTGCGCCACCACGGGCGAGGACCAACCATCACAGCCCTCAAGTGAACCTCCAGAGCCTACCATCTGAGCCCTGGGTCATCCACTGCCTACAGGCGCTATAGGCACAAATGTAAAAAAAAAAAAAAAAAATAATAATAATAAATATATATATATATATATATATTAAGTGGTGTGGTGTTACGTGTTTTTGCGACAGGTTACCGTATACCGTACCATAGCCTATCCACATATATATATATATATATATATATATATATAGTATATATAAATACACACATCATATGTATGTGCACTTTGTTCAAATGTACAGCAACAGTTTTATTCTTCCAAGCAAACAGTGAACATTAGCATATCAACTGTAGGAAATTGTTCCCCGTTCTTTACATTTTAAAATCCTTTTATGATTATGTATACTATAATATCTGAGAAAACTGTACTTTGCAAAACTTAAAAATCATTTTACCCTTTATAATAACTTTCCTGTAGCAATACCTAGGTACTACGTAGTTATTTATCACGATATCTAGCTAAGCATAATGTATGTATCACATGACACA
>JACEEZ010014762.1:295000-297500 GCA_016584305.1 Chionoecetes opilio
TACATTACTTAAAATTCATAATGTGCCAAAAATTGCTAAAATAAAGTTTGCTCATAAAAAACAATTTCACGACGGCGAGTGTTGCACCGTCGGCAAGTGTTCTAACTTCTCAGTTTGTGTTGGGACGAGTGTTGTGTCGGCAGACCTGCCCTTCACGCCTCCCCCTCCCCCGTGCCACGTGTACTGTCTACTAGCCAAGGTTTGTACAGCACCACTCACCTAGTATAGCATATAATGTTGCACAGCGATGACAAGCCCAGTCCGCTTGTTATACTTGTGATGGAAGACGAAATAAAATGGTGTAATGGTTTGTCGGGGAGCCGAGTGCCTGAGAGTGGAGCCCCGCGCCCACGGTGGAGGATTTCTGGACACACTGTAGGCGTATTTCTTGTACATACACGTACACGTTGATTTGTAACTCTAGGCTTAATAACGGCAGCTCCTTGTGGGTCTTGTGTTACTAATTTCCTTTGTTTCTCCTTTAACTTCCAGTCGCAGTCCACGTCACTTGCACTCTTTGAAATTGCACCCTCCACGGGCCGTGTTGTTGTGACTTGTCTGGGCTGGTTCGGTTTCCATCTTTTTTCCTACCTACGGTAGTAGACTAGTATGAATTTTATATGTGATCACTGAATTATTTCAAGACGTAAATGTTCTATCACATGAAATTTGTATCCATACAGATCCTGCATGCTAATAGCGCTTGCAAGGAAATATAGCAACAGGTTTCTGATGGGAGCCGAGTTTGGATCTACTTTTTTTAGCTGTCACATTGCCAGCTTTTGCCAGCTTTGTCCTCCCCCACGCTTCAGCACTTTATAGAAGATAATGTATTTTGCAGTTTGCATTTGCAGTCCAAAAAAGTAGCCTTCAATATTTATATATTCCCGCTAATTTTTTGTACATGTAGTTTCACGGCAACGGGATACATAATTCAGCGACGAAGATTATCTGATACAATAATATGTGGCTGGTGTACATTCTTGATTTTTTCCATCAAATATACATATAAATATCCTTGGGTGGACGGTCATGTTAAATAAAACGAACCCCATTAACGTGATAACTTGTGTATAATTCTGACGCATGGCACATGGCTACCGTAGATAGCACTAGAGTACCTTGAATAATAGAGTAGCGACAACTCCATTTATGGGCGCCATCTTAGTACCAGGGCCTCTTCGTTCACCCAAGACCCGCGGAAGTTCTCAAGGCATGACCGCAGTATATCATGTTATACATGTATAAAGGATATACGTACTGTTATCTTAGGAAATGCTTGTTCTATAAGATTATCACATAAAACATAGTAAAACACATGAAATAAAGGTCATTATGAGACTCTGAAGAAATATGATGAACTTAACATTCACTTAAAACTCGTCGTCATGTAAAACTTTGTGGGACAACTTATAAGATGGAAGATATCAATAGAAGGAGAATTTTATTAGCTTTCTATTAATATTTTTCGTTTTCTGATAAATGCAGTAGTAGCATGTATAAATTAGCGTTAACTAAATAAATCGCGGCGGCGGCCGCTCTCTCTCTCTCTCACTCTCTCTCCGTGAAAGATATATATATATATATATATATATATATATATATATATAATATATATATATATATATATATATATATATATATATATGAAAGAGATATGAGTGAGAGAGTGATATGAGAGAGAGTAACCAAAAAACTTTTCTAACTCTCTTCTCTCCTCTCCTCTCTCTCCTCTCTCTCTCTCTCTCTCTCTCTATATTATATATATATATATATATATATATATATATATATATATATTGAGAGAGAGAGAGAGAGAGAGAGAGAGAAGAGAGAAGAGAGAGAGAGAGAGAGAGGAGAGAGAGAGAGAGAGAGAGAGAGAGATTCAGATTCAGATTCAATACTTTTATTCACAATTGAGTTAACATTTGTGAAAAAGACTGTTTCGAGATAACAGTCTTATCTCAGGATACATAGTATTAGCTGATAATAAAACAAGTACATTGATACGATGGACAATATTGTTGAGTTTTAGTAAGCTTCACAGTTTTGTTTTGTTTTGTTTTGTTCTTCCTTAGATTAATCATCTAATGGCACAGAATTCTGGATGTGCAGTTAGTGTTTGTGGGAGGAGACTAATGAAGTGAATTGCAAGTTCAGCAAGGGTGGGTGTGGGCACAGAACACTGTTGTCTTTGGCGGGTGACGCAGCCACAGTCACGAAGGTAGTGAGCAAGTGTGTGCCCATCCTCAGTAGCGCACAGCCTACAGCGACGCCCTTCCTCCGGCGTGTTGATGCCAATTTCCCATCCATAAGGCTACCCAAGTTTGATCCTGGATCTCACCACCTCGCACAACCGACTTAGAGGACGTTCCCAGCAAACACAAAGACGGAGGGCCTCCGGAGGCCCTCCGTATGTCTTATCGGCGGCCCGACGGAAGGGCTACGACGTAGGGCCGCTGGGAATTTGCTCAGAGGCTCACCGGCGGGCCGCTGCAAG